>MCJB01037563.1:0-15032 GCA_002018475.1 Nicotiana obtusifolia | reverse complement strand
TTGCCTTCACGAATGCGATGGCTTTTCCGCTATCACGAAGAAGGAATGCCAAGGCAGTGACTAGTTTTAAAAACGGGACTTAGGCCATTTTCTCTCATTTTTCATTTCCCTGGCCGATTTTGGAGCTTCTTGGAGAGCGGTTTTCACCTAGTTATAGAAGGTAAGTCATTCCTACCAAATGTAAGTTTCGTACATAGATTTTAACATGTAAAATGTGAAAGTTTTGGAGATTGTTGAAAAATCTAGGTTTTGATAAAAATGGGATTTAAACACGAAAATGATTATGGAATTGGGTAGAAATTATATATTTGAGTTCATGAGGTTATGGGTAAAATTTATCATTGAAAATTTTCGGAGTCCGGGCCCGTGGGCCAGTGGGTGAATTTTAGGGATCTTCTAATTTAGGTTGGGTAATTTCTATAATGGCTAAATTATGAACTTGTGAGTGATTGATTAATTTATATAACATTTTTCTAGTTTGGAGTTGATTCGCACCAAGTTGAGGCTCTAGAGCGGATTTGTGGACCATAAGTGAGCTTAAGAACGAGGTAAGTCTCTTGTCTAACCTTGTAAGAGGGAACTCATCCCCTTAGGTGTACCTTTGTTGTGTATTACTTGTGTGGGGAGCTATGTACGCACGAGGTTATGAGAGTCCTTGCGTAGCAATATTCCTTGATATGTCCGGGTAGTCTTAGATACACATCATGCTTTAATTGTACTGTTGTGTTTATTATGCATAATAATTGTCTTGAATAGAGCTGAGACAAGGGATTTTAAAGTTGCAAATTTTCAATATAAATTTCTTATTTTGGGAAGAATTAAGGAATACATAATAACTCTGAGAAATCCATGTCCTCTCGCGTCGCAAGTACTTCCGCGAGCGAGGTAAACTTCTCTCATGGGAGTGGGCCATTAGCCTTGGCAGTATAATAGATACATCTATGGTTCGTGACGTTCGACCCTCGACAATGCACACAGTATTTTGGATCGGGCTGTACGACCTCGGCATAAATCGTGCGTGACAATACTCAGAGCCTGAATACAGTTGATCTTATTTTTTGGACTTGAGAGGTTATGATTTATTTAATGGCCTAAAATATTTGAAGTTAGCATGTGTCAATTGGAGACTTTTAAATTGACTATCCGCTAAAGAACCGTTTATTCGTTGCTGGTTATTATGTCATTTTTCTTGTTCATGTATTCCATGCCTATGTAGAATTTAAGTATTTGCATTATTGGCCCGTAGTACGTGTGTCGATGTCGACCCCTCATCACTACTTCTACGAGGTTAGATTAGATACTTACTGGGTACATGTTGTTTATGTACTCACGCTGATCGTTCAGGATCTGAGGCAGGTGCATCTGGCGTTCATTCAGGCGTGCACCCCCATGATCCTGAGGCATAGTGGTGAGCTGCTCTCTGAGTCCGTTCTGCAGCACCCGCACTCTCTCTTTTGTATTTACTTTTTTTCTATCTTATTTCAGACAGTAGCATAGGTGTTTTGTATTTTCTACTAGTTGCTCCTACACTTGCGACACCGGGTCTTAGGAATATGCTAGTGAACAATTTATGGTTTTTCGTATTTATTTCTGGTATCGTGCTCTTTCATTGGTTCACGCTTTACTTTGCTATTATTTTCCATTTCTCATTTGCTTAAGTTCATTATTTGATTAAATTTTGTTTTGGGGTGCGAATCTTACATTTGATGTCGTTTTTCTTGTTTCATGAGTTCGAGTAGGTCTATATTATTGTTATAGACTTGTTGGTGCATTTGGACGGGGTCCCGGGTGGCTCGGGTGTGTTTTAGACAGCTCAGAGCTACGTCCCAAAAATCTGGTGTGCTGCTTCAAGTTTCCTTCTTCACGTTCGCGATGGCTGTCTCAAATTTGCGGAAAAGGAAAATGTGGGTGTTGAGATTGCTCTACACGTTCGCGACCCCTTGCCCGCGTTCGTGAAGGTCTGAGACCTGTGGCTTCTGCGTTCCGGTGTGGAGGCCTGCATTCGCATAGAGAGATGGGCCTGGGGGTGTGAGCTCCTTCTTCTTTGCGTTCGTGAGCTGGATCCCGCATTAGCGAAGCTCAGGCTTGTCTGCCTTCGCGTTCGCGTGTGGGACCTCGCATTCGCGATGACCATTTCCCTGGGGCCCGGGCAAATTGCCTTCACGAATGCGATGGCTTTTCCGCTATCACGAAGAAGGAATGCCAAGGCAGTGACTAGTTTTAAAAACGGGACTTAGGCCATTTTCTCTCATTTTTCATTTCCCTGGCCGATTTTGGAGCTTCTTGGAGAGCGGTTTTCNAGGGGTAACAAAAGTCTTCAAAATTAGGTAGGGTGATTTCTAAGAAATAAGAAAAGTCACAAAATTAGGTAGGGGGTAGGTAAGGGGCGGCCAAATCTCTTTGGGGCAGATTTTGACCTTAAAACTACTAGTTTGGGCCATTGGTTTGGACTCCAATTGGGCTCATTTTCACACACCCCCTTTTGGACCTCATTTAGGCTTATTTGGGCTCTTTCGGGTGCCCATTTGCTAGATTCAAAGGACCGAGTTCGGGACTCAATCTTCCTCCTCTTGGACTTCAATTTGGGCCACCAAATAATTGTAAAACTTGTACAATTCATCTCCTTTGGGCTTGAGCTCGTCCTCCACAATTAAAAGCTTCTTTATTTGCCATTGAAGTCCGACAACCTTAGTCTGCAACTCTTTAGCTTGAGATCTTGTAAATGGCCTTCTTGGATCTTCCAAAACTCTATCCTTGTCCTTGATGCTATCACTTGTCTAACCTTGTAAGAGGGAACTCATCCCCTTAGGTGTACCTTTGTTGTGTATTACTTGTGTGGGGAGCTATGTACGCACGAGGTTATGAGAGTCCTTGCGTAGCAATATTCCTTGATATGTCCGGGTAGTCTTAGATACACATCATGCTTTAATTGTACTGTTGTGTTTATTATGCATAATAATTGTCTTGAATAGAGCTGAGACAAGGGATTTTAAAGTTGCAAATTTTCAATATAAATTTCTTATTTTGGGAAGAATTAAGGAATACATAATAACTCTGAGAAATCCATGTCCTCTCGCGTCGCAAGTACTTCCGCGAGCGAGGTAAACTTCTCTCATGGGAGTGGGCCATTAGCCTTGGCAGTATAATAGATACATCTATGGTTCATGACGTTCGACCCTCGACAATGCACACTGTATTTTGGATCGGGCTGTACGACCTCGGCATAAATCGTGCGTGACAATACTCAGAGCCTGAATACAGTTGATCTTATTTTTTGGACTTGAGAGGTTATGATTTATTTAATGGCCTAAAATATTTGAAGTTAGCATGTGTCGAATAGAGTTGAGATTAGGGATTTTAAAGTTGTAAATTTTCAATTTAAATTTCTTATTTTGGGAAGAATTGAGGAACATATTATAACTCTAGAAATCCATGTCTTCTCGTGTCGCAAGTACATCCGTGAGCAAGGTAAACTTCTCTCATGGGAGCGGGCCGTTAGCCTCGGCAGTATAATAAATTCATCTATGGTTCTTGCCATTTGACACTTGACATAAATCGTGCGTGATGATACTCGAGGCCCGAATACACTTGATATTATTTTTATGACTTGAGAGGTTATAACTTATTTAATGGCTTGAAATTGTTGAAGTTAGCATGTGTCAATTTGGAGAATTTAAAATTGACTATCCGATAAAGAACATTTTATTCATTCTTGGTTATTGTGTCATTTTTATTATTCATGTATTCCATGCCTATGTAGAATTTCTGTTTTTATTTTATTGGCCCGTAGTAAGTGTTGATGTCGACCCCTCATCACTACTTCTACGAGGTTAGACTGGATACTTACTGGGTACATGTTGTTTATGTACTCACGCTACACGTCTGCACTGATCGTGCGAGATTTGAGGCGGGTGCATCTGGCATTCATTCAGGCGTGACCCCTGTCATCCTGAGGCATAGTAGTGAGGTGCTCTCTGAGTCCATTCTGCAGCACCCACACTCTCTCTTTTGTATGTACTTTCTGTCTATCTTATTTCAGACAGTAGCATAGGTGTTTTGTATTTTCTACTAGTTGCTCAGACACTTGTGACACCGAGTCTTGGGAATATGCTAGTGGACAATTTATGGTTTTTCATATTTATTTCTCGTATCTTGCTCTTTCATTTGTTCATGCTTTACTTTGCTATAATTTTCCATTTCTCATTTGCTTAAGTTCATTATTTGATTAAATTTTGTTTTGGGGTGCGAATCTTACATATGATGTTGTTTTTCGTGTTTCGAGAGTTCGAGTAGGTCTGTATTATTGTTATAGACTTGTTGGTGCATTTGGACGGGGTCCCGGGTGGCTCGGGTGTGTTTCAGACTGCTCAGAGCTACGTCCCAAAAATCTGGTGTGCTGCTTCAAGTTTCCTTCTTCGAGTTCGCGATGGCTGTCTCGAATTGGCCGAGAAGGAAAATGTTGGTGCTGAAATTGCTCTACGCGTTCGTGACCCCTTGCCCGCGTTCGCGAAGGTATGAGACCTGTGGCCTCCACGTTCCCGTTAGGAGGCCCCCATTCGCATAGAGAGATGGGGGGTGTGAGCTCCTTCTTCTTTGCGTTACCTGAGCTGGACCCCGCATTAGCGAAGCTCAGGCTTGTCGCCTTCGCGTTCGCGTGTGGGACCTCGCATTCGCGATAACCATTTTCCTGGGCCCTACACAGATTCTCCACGAATGCGATGGCTTTTCCACAATCACGAAGAAGGAATGCCAGGGCAGTGACTAGTTTTAAAAACGGGACTTAGGCCATTTTCTCATTTTTTATTTCCCTGGCCGATTTTGGAGTTTCTTGGAGAGGGGTTTTCACCTAGCTATAGAAGGTAAGTCATTCCTACCAAATGTAAGTTCAATACATAGATTTTAACATGTAAAATGTGAAAATTTTGGAGATTGTTGAAAAACCTAGGTTTTGATAAAAATGGGATTTAACGACGAAAATGATTATGGAATTGGGTAGAAATTATATATTTGAGTTCATGAAGTTATGGGTAACATTTATCTTTGAAAATTTTCGGAAACCGGGCCCGTGGGCCCGTGGGTGAATTTTAGGGATCTTCTAATTTAGGTTGGGTAATTTCTATAATGGCTAAATTATGACTTGTGAGTGATTGATTAATTTATATAACATTTTTCTAGTTTGGAATTGATTCGCACCAAGTTGAGGCTCTAGAGCGGATTTGTGCACTATAAGTGAGCTTAAGAACGAGGTAAGTCTCTTGTTTAACCTAGTAAGAGGGAACTGGAACTCATCCCCTTAGGTGTACCTTTGTTGTGTATTACTTGTGTGGGGAGCTACGTATGCAGGAGGTGATGAGAGTCCTTGCGTAGCTATATTCCTTGATATGTCTGGGTAGTCTTAGATCCACATCATGCCTTAATTGTACTGTTGTGTTTGTTATGCATATTGTGTCGAATAGAGTTGAGATTACGGATTTTAAAGTTGTAAATTTTCAATTTAAATTTCTTATATTGGGAAGAATTGAGGAACACATTATAACTCTAGAAATCCGGGTCTTCTCGCGTCGCAAGTACTTCCGTGAGCGAGGTAAACTTCTCTCATGGGAGCGGGCCGTTAGCCTCGGCAGTATAATAAATTCATCTATGGTTCCTGCCATTTGACACTCGGCATAAATCGTGCGTTATGATACTCGAGGCCCGAATACACTTGATATTATTTTTATGACTTGAGAGGTTATAACTTAATTAATGGCTTGAAATTGTTGAAGTTAGCATGTGTCAATTGGAGAATTTAAAATTGACTATCTGATAAAGAACATTTTATTCGTTCTTGGTTATTGTCTCATTTTTATTATTCATGTATTCCATGCCTATGTAGAAATTGCTCTACGCGTTCGCGACCCCTTGCCCACGTTCGTGAAGGTCTGAGACCTGTGGCCTCCTCGTTCGCGTTAGGAGGCCCCCATTCGCATAGAGAGATGGGCCTTGGGGTGTGAGCTCCTTCTTCTTTGCGTTACGTGAGCTGGACCCCGCATTAGTGAAGCTCAGGCTTGTCGCCTTCGCGTTCGCGTGTGGGACCTCGCATTCGCGATGACCATTTTCCTGGGCCCTACACAGATTCTTCACGAATGCGATGGCTTTTCCGCAATCGCGAAGAAGGAATGCCAGGGCAGTGACTAGTTTTAAAAACGGGACTTAGGCCATTTTCTCATTTTTTATTTCCCTGGCCGATTTTGGAGTTTCTTGGAGAGGGGTTTTCACCTAGCTATAGAAGGTAAGTCATTCCTACCAAATGTAAGTTTAATACATAGATTTTAACATGTAAAATGTGAAAATTTTGGAGATTGTTGAAAAACCTAGATTTTGATAAAAATGGGATTTAACGACGAAAATGATTGGAATTGGGTAGAAATTATATATTTGAGTTCATGAGGTTATGGGTAACATTTATCTTTGAAAATTTCCGGAAACCGGGCACGTGGGTGAATTTCAGGGATCTTCTAATTTGGGTTGGGTAATTTCTCTAATGGCTAAATTATGAACTTCTGAGTGTGTATTGATTAATTTATATGACATTTTGCTAGTTTCGAACTGATTTGCACCAAGTTGAGGCTCTAGAGCAGATTTGTGGACCATAAGTGAGCTTAAGAACGAGGTAACCTCTTGCCTAACCTTGTAAGAGGGAACTCATCCCCTTAGGTGTACCTTTGTTGTGTATTACTTGTGTGGGGAGCTACGTACGCAGGAGGTGATGAGAGTCCTTGCGTAGCTATATTCCTTGATATGTCCGGGTAGTCTTAGATCCACATCATGCCTTAATTGTACTGTTGTGTTTATTATGCATATTGTGTCGAATAGAGTTGAGATTACGAATTTTAAAGTTGTAAATTTTCAATTTAAATTTCTTATATTGGGAAGAGTTGAGGAACATATTATAACTCTACAAATACATGTCCTCTCGCGTCGCAAGTACTTCCGTGAGCGAGGTAAACTTCTCTCATGGGAGCAGGCCGTTAGCCTCGACAATATAATAAATTCATCTATGCTTCCTGCCGTTTGACCCTCGGTATAAATCGTGCGTGATGATACTCGAGGCCCGAATACACTTTATATTATTTTTATGACTTGAGAGTTTATAACTTATTTAGTGGCCTGAAATTGTTGAAGTTAGCATGTGTCAATTGGAGAATTTAAAATTGACTAACCGATAAAGAACCTTTTATTCATTCTTGGTTATTGTGTCATTTTTATTATTCATGTATTCCATGCCTATGTAGAATTTCTGTTTTTGTTTTATTGGCCCGTAGGAAGTGTTGATATCGACCCCTCATCACTACTTCTACGAGGTTAGACTGGATACTTACTGGGTACATGTTGTTTATGCACTCACGCTACACTTCTGCACTGAGCGTGCGGGATATGAGGCGGGTGCATCTGGCGTTCATTCAGGCGTGCACGCCTGTCATCCTGAGGTATTGTAGTGAGGTGCTCTCTGAGTCCATTCTGCAGCACCCACACTCTCTCTTTTGTATTTACTTTCTGTCTATCTTATTTCAGACAGTAGCATAGGTGTTTTGTATCTTCTACTAGTTGCTCATACACTTGTGACACCGAGTCTTGGGAATATGCTAGTGGACACTTTATGATTTTTGGTATTTATTTCCCGTATCTTGCTCTTTCATAGGTTCACGCTTTACTTTGCTATAATTTTACACTTCTCATTTACTTAACAAATAAAAATCAACTATTTTGAAATTATTAAAAAGAAATAATACATGGCTAGTTTACCGTTGGCTTGACTAGGGGCGACGTTCGATGCCATCACGGCCTATAAGGGAAAATTGGATTGTGACAACATGGTGTCAGAGCACTAGGTTCACGTAGGTCTCAGAAGTCTTGAGCAGGCCTAATAGAGTCTTGTAGATCAGTGCGGAGACGTTCGTACTTATCTTCGAGAGGCTATAGGGTGTTTGGAAACTACTATTTCTTCATCTCCTGTCGTGCAGTTGATGTTGTGCTAAGTATCTTTTTCTTATTATCTCACAGATGGTGAGAATGTGCGCGGTAGATGTACTTGACCACGGAGGAGAGGCCGGGATAGGCAGAGTATCTTATTCTTATTCCCCCTATTGTTAGAGGCCGAGGTAGAGGCCGAGGGAGGGCTCCATCTCTTGGTAGAGGACGAGGGAATCCAGAAATTGCTTCAGTTGTGCCACCAGTGGATCCAGTGGAGGATCCTGTTATTGAGGAGCAGGGCGAGGTGCCCGTAGTGGAGCCGACCCCAGTGGATTTTATGTCCACACCAGGATTCCAAGAAGTCGCGGGCCTTATGCTACGATTCATGGATTCAATGACACATGCTGGTTTATTTCCAGCAGACCCAGCCACTTCTCAGGAGGGAGGGGAGCAAAAACCCCTATCGCTCAGGCTCGAGGGCATGCAGTTGCCGTATATCAAACCCAGGGCGCACTACCCGTGGGCAGAGCTTAGCAAGTTGCAGCGGCTATACTAGAGCCCAGACCAACTGCAGCCAGCGAGCCGCAGAAGCTATTGGATAGATGGACCAGGCTACATCCTCCTGCTTTTGGAGGTGAGCGACATGAGGACCCCCAAGACTTAATTATCATTGCAGGGACAGACTGCAAAACATGAGGATATTAGAGTCCCACGGGGTGGACTTTACCACCTTTCAGCTGGAGGGCAAGGCCCGAAGATGGTGGCAGTCCTATCTTATCGGCAGACCAGAAGGTTCTCCTCCCTTGACGTGGGACTAGTCCACCTATCTCTTTCTGGAAGATATATTGCACCCTCTCAGAGGGAACAGTTGCGATTCCAGTTCGAGCAGCTCCAGCTGGGTCAAATGTCAGAGACCGACTATAAGGCGAGATTCTCTGAGTTGTCTCACCATGCACTTATGATACTCCCCACCGATACAAAGAGGGTGCGGAGGTTTGTTGCGGGTTTGCACTATGGTATCCAGGCTACTATTGCCCGAGAGGTTGAGATGGGGACTTCTTACGAGCTGGTTGTGGAGATAGCTCAGAGGATCGAGGGTGTTTGTCAGCAGAGCCGAGAGCAGATGCCAAGGGACAAGCAGTTTCGATATTCTGGAGGATTCAGTGGTGCTCCATCTGGGGGAAGAGCTCAATTCGTGAGGGGTCAGTCTACCAGGCCCACATATCCAGCACCGCCTCCTTCTCGGGGTGCTCCAGTGCGGCCCTTTTTAAGCGCCATTCCAGAGAGCTCCTACCGTTCACGAGCTATTCAGGGTTCCTCCAGTGGGTATTCTAGCCATCAGGGTCAGACTTCAGGTCAGCAATCCACCGTTCTGAGGGGTTGTTTCGAGTGCAGGGTTCTTGGCCACATGAAGAGGTTTTGCCCTAGACTTCAGGGCGAGGCAGTACAGTAGGGTCATCAGCCTAAGATTACTGCTCAAGCTGCCGCACCAGCCGTCCGGCCGCCCAGAGGCGGAGTGCAGGTAGGTAGGGGCCATCCTAGAGGTGGAGGCTAGTCAGTTGGCGCTCCAGCTAGGTTCTATGCTTTTCCAGCCAGACCAGATGCAGTAGCCTCTGATGCCGTGATTACAGGTATTATTTCTGTCTGCGGTAGAGATTCTTTAGTACTATTTGATCTAGGGTCTACATATTCATATGTTTCATCACCATTTGCTCATTTTTTTGGTGTTCCTCGAGAGTCCTTGGGTACTCCTGTTTATGTGTCCATGTGTGGGCGATTCTATTGTTGTGGATCGGATATATCGGTCCTGTATCATGACTTTTTGTGGTTATGAGACTAGAGCGAATCTTTTGTTGCTCGATATGACCGACTTTGAGATCATCCTGGTCATGGACTGGTTGTCTCCATATCATGCCGTCCTTGATTACCATGCCAAGACTGTTACCTTGGCGATGCCAAAGTTGCCTAGATTGGAGTGGAAGGGTTCATCTGTCAGTGCATCTAGTTGGGTTATCTATTTTATGAAGGCTCGACACATGGTCGAGGAGGGTTATTTGGCTTTATCTAGTTTATCTTCAGGATACGGTTGCAGAGACTCTGGTGATTGATTTAGTCCCCGTGGTCCGGGAGTTCTTCGATGTGTTTCCTTTTGATCTACCAAGCATGCCACAAGATGGTGTATCGATTTCTATATTGATTTGGCTCTAGGTACCCAGCCTATCTCACCATACCGCATTGCTCCAAAAGAGTTGAAGGAGTTGAAAGAACAGCTCGAGGAGTTGCAAGCAAAGGGGTTTGTCAGACCGAGTGTGTCGCCTTGGGGTGCACTGGTGTTGTTTGTGAAGAAGAAAGATGGGACAATATGGATGCATTTATTACCGCCAGTTGAACAAAGATACCATTAAGAAAAAGTACCTGTTGCCACGTATTGATGATTTGTTTGACCAGTCGCAGGGTGCTAGGGTGTTCTCTAAGATCGACTTGAGATCGGGGTATCATAGGTTGAGGATTCGTGATTCGGATGTTTCGAAGACGGCTTTTCGGACTAGATATGGCCACTATGAGTTTTTAGTAATGTCCTTCAGTTTGACCAACGCCCCGGCGATGTTTATGGATTTGATGAACCGAGTGTTCAGGCCATATATTGACTCATTTGTCATTGTCTTCATTGAATACATATTGATCTACTCGCGTAGCATGGAGGAGCACGAGCAGCACTTGAGAGTGGTGCTTCAGACCTTGTAGGAACAAAAGTTATATGCTAAGTTCTCCAAGTGCGGGTTCTGGTTAGATTCTGTGGCATTCTTGGGGCATGTTGTATCAGGCGATGGTATTAAGTTAGATCATAGGAAGATCGAGGCAGTTCAGAGTTGGCCTCATCCTACCACAGCGACCGAGATCAGGAGTTTCTTAGGGTTAGTAGGTTAATATCGCCGGTTTGTGGAGGGCTTCTAATCTATTGCAGCATCTTTGATTAGATTGACCCATAATGGTGCTCCATTGCGATGGTCCGATGATTGTGAGGCGAGCTTTTAGAAGCTCAAGACTGCATTGACTTTAGCACCAGTGTTAGTGTTGTCGTCCGATTCTGGAATGTATACAGTGTATTGCGATGCTTCACGCGTTGGCCTGGGTTGTGTATTGATGCAGGAGGGACGAGTTATTACATATGCTTCACGTCAGCTGAAGCCCCGTGAGAAGAATTACCTTGTACATGATTTGGAGTTGGTCGCGATAGTTCATGCTCTCTAGATTTAGAGGGATTATCTTTATGGGGTGTCCTGTAAGGTTTACACCGACCATTGCAGCTTGCAGTATTTGTTCAAGTAGAGAGATCTCAACTTGAGGTAGCGCAGGTGGCTTGAGTTACTAAAGGATTATGATATCACCATCCTTTATCATCTTGGCAAGGCGAATGTGATTGCGGATGGCTTGAGCAGAAAGGCTTAGGGTATGGGTAGTTTGGTATTCATTTCAGCAGAGGAGAGGCCATTGGCTTAGGACACTCAGTGCTTGGCTAATAGACTTGTGAGGTTGGATATTTCAGAGCCCAGCTAAGTTCTTGCATGCATCGTCACTCAGTCTTCATTATTCGAGCAGATCAAGGCTCGTCAGTTCAACGATCTGCACTTGTTGGTTCTCAGAGAGATGGTACTACAGGGTGGTGCCAAGGAGGTTGTTATCGATGAGGATGGTGTTCTGCACCTCCGGAGTCACTATGGACTACTTTAGTAGATGGTTATACCTGAGTGGAAATGGGAGCGCGTCACTATGGACTGTATAGTGGGGTTGCCGTAAACCTTGAGGAAGTTTGATGCAGTTTGGGTCATTGTCGAGAGGTGGACCAAGTTGGCACACTTCATTCCAGTTGTGACTAGGTATTCTTCAGAGAAAGTTACCAAGATTTACATTCAGGAGATTTTTGGGTTGCATGGTGTGCCTGTTTCCTTCATATCAAATAGAGGCCCTCAGTTTACTTCGCGCTTCTGAGGGCAGTACAGAGTGAGTTGGGGACTCAGGTAGAGCTCAGCACTACCTTTCATCTGCAAACCGACAGGCAGTTAGAGTGGACAGTTCAGATCTTGGAGGATATGCTCAGGGCATGTGTCATTGACTTCAGAGGGCAGTGGGATCAATTCTTGCCTTTGGCCGAGTTTGCTTATAGCAACAGTTATCAGCCCAGCATTAAGATGGCCCCATTTGAGGCTTTGTATGGTCGACAATGTCGTTCGCCCATCGGATTGTTTGAGCCCGACGAGGCTAAGTTATATGGTACTGATTTAGTGAAGGATACCTTAGAGAAAGTGAAGTTGATTCAGGAGCGACTTCGCACAGCACAATCCTGAGAGAAGAGTTACGCAGATCAGAAGGCGCGTCATTTATCATTTATGGTAAGGTTCTCTTGAAAGTCTTGCCGATGAAGGGGATCTTGAGGTTCGGGAAGAAGGGCAAGTTGAGCCCAAGGTTCATAGGTCCATTTTAGGTATTGAGGAGAGTCAGGAAGGTTGCTTATGAGCTTGCCTTACCTCCTAGTCTATCGGGAGTTCATCCGGTTTTTCACATGTCTATGCTCCGAAAGTATCATGCCGACAGGTCGCATGTGTTAGACTACATCACAGTTTAGCTAGATGAGAGCCTAGGTTATGAGGAGGAGCCAGTTGCCATTGCAGACAGGCAGGTTTGCCAGTTGAGGTCCAAAAAGATTTTTGCGGTAAAGGTTCAATGGAGGGGTCAACCAATCAAGGAGGCAACTTAGGAGACCGAGGATGACATGCGGAGCAGATACCCTCATCTATTCGGCACTCCGGGTATGATTCTATACCCGTTCGAGGACGAACGTTTGTTTAAGAGGTGGAGAATGTAACAACCCGGCTGATCATATTCTAGATCTCCGTTACCCTAAGTAAGACCCCTTGTATGTGCTTTTACTGCTTTATGACTTCGGGGGATGGTAGTTGACTTCGGGGGATGGTAGTTTGGGCTTGGAAGGGATCGGGTTGAAATCAGAACACCTAGTTCCTTAATACTGGCTTAAAAAGGTTAAGTTTGCCTTGAGTCAACATTTTTTTGTAAACAACCTCGGAACCAGGATATAGCCGCTCATGCTAAATCGCAGGGCACAAACTATCTTCATAAAAAGGATCGTAAGAAATACTAGAAAAAGTAAAGAAAAGTCTTAAATAAAAGTTTAATAAAACTCACACATTTATTTATCAACAGAGAGCATAGAGATACAACTGCGGAAGGGAGAAAAGGAGATAGGGAGAGAGGTCCGAAAATTCTATATGAGTTGTATATTCCTATTATGCTGTTTATGTTATTGCTTTCAGTTGTATTCCTGTCTTACATACTCAGTACATATTCCGTACTGACGTCCTTTGTTTGTGGACGCTGTATATCGTGCTGCAGGTCCAAATAGATTGACAGGTGAAGCTCCTCCTCCACAGTAGGCTACTAGATCAGCAGAAATAGCAAGATTCATCTTTCGGACTTGCTATACTTGGGTATGTTTTTGTATAGATGTTTTTGGGCATGTCGGGGCCCTGTTCCGACTAAGTATTTTGTATGTATTCCATAGAGGCTCATTAGACAAGAAGTCAGTGTATGTACAGACAAGAGTTGGGCTATGTGTAATTATGTCGCCTTGTTGGCATCGTATGTGTTCCGTTGTACGGTTTTGTGTATAGCCCAGTTGATGGTGTTGCGGGTGAATGCATGTTTATGTTATGGTACGTTGTTGTGACAGGTTAATGTCATTATAGTTAACAGTTATAATGTTGTTATTGCCGTCCAGGCAAGTATGGTACACCTTATAAATAATAAGGGTAGTCATGTACAGGGTTCGCCGGTACTCTGCAAGCAGGGTTCGGTGCCCGGTCGCGGGCCCCCTAGGTTGGGTCGCGACAGAAGTGGTATCAGAGCAAGGTCATGTCCTAGGATTGTCTATGAGCCGTGTCTAGTAGAGTCTTGATTATGAGTGTGTAGCGCGCCACGTTTTATAATCAGGATGCTACATGACATTTAGGATGTTGTTACCTTCCTTTCAAATCTAGATCGTGCTTAAAGCTAAGTCGTAAGTATTCATCTCTAATTTGCACTTCGTTGTCCTTACAGTGATGCCTTCGACTAGAAAGCAAATGAGTGCTAGACGACTCGATACGGAGGCAGGAGAGGGTAATAGTCAATTGCCCCCGTGATGGAAGGCCAAAGTGAGACGCATTCCCAGACTTCATCTACTCCTCCTCCCCCGGAGAATATCAGAAGCCGCCCAGCTTCTCCAGTCCCTTCTTATAATGCCACAGATCAGGACTTGCGGACCGCAGTCCAGTTGTTGACTAATTTGGTAGCCTCTCAGACACAGAGGCAGAACACCGGTGATGCTGATAAACCGGGTGGTACCAGAGTTCGCACCTTTATTAGTCTGGATCCTCCAGTGTTTACCGGGTCTGATCCTAAAGAAGACCCGCAAGACTTTATTTTTTTTTTGATTGAAATTATATTTTATTAATAGCTTAACAAAGATGTACATATGAGGGGGACATAAACCTTACCTCGCCAAGAAAGTACATGTATCTAGTCGGTTTAAAAAGTCGACTAAAGATACTTTGATAGTAGGTAGTGGGTCCTCTACAAAAAGGATGTAAAAAAAGGTCATGTTCTGTTATACAAAAAGTATGTTCCGAGATGGTGTTGATTCCTTGTTCTTTTGTCTGCAAGCTTGATTCAGGTATTCCTTTGTTCACATAAAGCAAAATGGATTCAAATTTCTGTTTGCATTCTATGTCTTGTGTGTTGTTAGCTGCTGGAAACTTCACGTGCTCAATGTGAACAATTTCCAGGTTTTTATGCTCCTTGTGCTTCCTTTCTGGCTGGTGTATCTGCTTTCTACCTATAGTTTTTTGGCCAGTTGCAGCATCCAGTTGTAGTGTGTTCCATGTTGGGCATTTGCGAGCTGTTTTCCAAGTAGGCTTTGGTGTGATAAGGCTATCTATTCTGCTTCTTTTCCTCCTGTTCTTGTTGTTCCAGTAGCAGCTCCTTTCCAGTTGTAAAATCAAGTTGTTGCTTCTTGTTGCTGCGTT
>MCJB01037552.1:134082-193723 GCA_002018475.1 Nicotiana obtusifolia | reverse complement strand
GTTAAAAGCACGAAGGGGGATGCCGTGCCATATTTACTGTTTTATGGTGAGGTTGAGAGTAAAAGCACGAAGGGTGATGCCGTGCCATAATTACTGCTTTATGGTGAGATTGAGAGTAAAAGCACGAAGGGTGATGTCGTGCCATATTTACTGTTTTATGGTGAGGTTGAGAGTAAAAGCACGAAGGGTGATGCCGTGCCATACTTACAGTTTTCTTCACTATGTTTGTTCATCTTATTGGTTGAAGGTTTATTGACGGCTCTTGTTTTCATTCCCTATTGCCGTTTCCCTTTCTTATTCATTGGTGATTCGTTCTGCTTTATTTATATGTTATCTCCCAATAATTGAGCAAGTAGCACATAGCAAACAAGTCCTAATCCCTCAAGATAAGGCTAGAACAAACACTTACTTCGCTTTGCAACTGAATTCGAGGTTCCGACAAACCTTTTCCTTGAAACTTTGTGTCCGAAAGCTTCAAATTTAGTCACAAATAATTTAATACACTCAATACACATAGTAGAAACTAATTCCGTATGAACTTACAAATTTTCTGGATTAAAATCCGAAATTTAACTCAAAATTTCCAGTGGATCCCACTTCTCGTAATCGTACAAAACCCACAAAATGTGATAACCCATTCCGATACGAGTTCAACCATATAAAATTTGTCGAATTCCGACACCGGATCGACCTCCAACCCTCAAGTCTAAGCTTTAGGGTTTTCCCTACAATTTTCCCAACTTAAATTACCAATTAATTGCTAAAAATAGTGATAAACTGAGGTAATTCCTCCAAATTTAGTTAGGAATACTTACCCCGATGTTTCTCTTGGACCAAGAATTGCTTCAAAACTTGTTTCAATCCGAGTTCTACGGCCCCAAGTATGTTTAAGATGACACAAACTCTTCCTGTAAGAGTTTGTTCATGAAAATCTCCTTTGATTATAATTTTGAGGTTGATTTATGGTGATTCGATGGTGTTTGGAGGTGTTCCTCTCGCCCCAGTTTCTGCCTCACTCTGCGACTTCCAGGTCCAAAAATGCGGTTCGCATTTGAGAAATGCGA
Organism: Nicotiana obtusifolia; assembly: GCA_002018475.1. Lineage (NCBI taxonomy): Eukaryota > Viridiplantae > Streptophyta > Magnoliopsida > Solanales > Solanaceae > Nicotiana > Nicotiana obtusifolia. The sequence goes on along the minus strand of MCJB01037552.1, from coordinate 192,659 downwards.
TTCGTTTCAGAAATGCGGTTCGCATTTCTGATGCTTCTGCAGATTTTTTCTTCGGCACAAAAATGGGCATAACTTTCTCATACGATGTCCGAATTGGACGATTCTTTTTTCTATGACTCTGAAATTTCAATACGGATCTAATGCTTCAATCAAAACTGAATTTGGAGTTCATTTGCATAATATGATACCACTTTTCCTTGAAGGTACGACATCGACACCTTCTTGAAACGCCAAAGTTAAACTCCATCAACCATCCAAAATCCATTCGAGACCCTCGGGACTTTAACCAAACATGCCAATATGTCGCATAACATTATTCAAACTTGTTCCAACCTTCGAAATGTTCAAATCAACATCATAATGTCAAATTCGCATCGGATTCAAGCCTAAGGATCTCAAAATCTTCTAAATCGCTCTTTTGATCTAAACCCGACCAAACTACGTCCGAATGACCTGAAATTTTGTACACAATTCATAAATCACATATCGAAGCTACAGCAACTTTCGGAATTCCATTCCGACCCTCGGATCAAAATCTCACCTATCAATCGGAAATCGCCAAAATTCTAACTTCACCAATTCAAGCCTAATTCTACACGGAACCTCCACAAATAATTCCGATCACTCTCCTAAGTCATAAATCCTCTCCCGAAACTAACCGAATAATCAAAATTCACATCCGAGCCTTCTAACTCATAAGTCCACATACATTTGACTTTTACAACTTAAGCCTCCTTGAAAGAGACTAAGTGTCTCATTTCTTACCAAATCCACTCCGAACACAAACTACTCAACTCGGTCACATGAAACACGGATAACGAAGCATAATGAGGTGGAAATAGGGGAAACGGAGCGGTAACTCGTGAGACAACTTGCCGGGTTGTCACATATAGGGTATATTAAAGAGCAAATATCGTTATTTAGTTCAGAATGAAGTAATGATTCTTGTCAGGAGGAGAGACTCCATGATTTATTGACTCAGCAAGTGGTTATGAGTTTTTACATATCTCTTTCGTCGTGGTAGTATTGCAAGAATTGAAACAGGGCCTATATGTGTTACAAGGTGAAATGCAGGCACCGGATTCGTGAAATTGCAGCTATTGTGGTTGGAGGAAGTTATTATGGTCAAACAACTTACGTTGTGCAGGTTGTGATTTCAGTGGAGGAGCATGATCTTGATTGGTACAGCGTGTGAGGATTGATGTGGTGTTCGTATGTTAGAAAGAGGTCTTGTAGAGAAATTCGGAGGTTAGAAATTGGTTCTAGGGCTTATTGACCAAATAGAAGGGAGAATCTTCAGTATGGCTCGATCTAATGTGCTCAACTGGTCGGTGGTGGCACGGGTAGGTGCACGAGGTGTTAAACAGTGATTTAGGACAACTCCGGAACAGTTCTTAGTACATTCGAGGATGAACGTATGTTTAAGTGGGGGAGAATATAACGACCCGACCGGTCATTTTAAGCTCTAGCGCGTTGTTCAGCGGTTTGAGGCCTTGAGTAGCTTCACTTCAGGTACTATGACTTGTACATGTGGTCGAAATTGAATTTCGTAAAGTTCGGAGTTGACGGGGAAAGAATATTCTAATTTCGGAAGCATTAAGTTGGAAGAATTGACTAAGGTTTGACTTTTGAGTAAATGATCTCAGAGTCGGGATTTGAAGGTTCCAATAGGTTAGTATGGTGATTTCGGACTTGGGCATATGTTCGGGTTGAGTATCGAGCGATCCGGAAGCATTTCAGCTCTTATTATGGAAGGTTTGTATTTTGAAGGCTTAAGAATTTCATAAGTTTGGTTTGAAGTGGATTTTGATGTTATCGATGTCCGTTTGGGGTACCGTGCCTTGGAACAGATTCGTGTTGTGAATTGTGACTTGCACTCAAAGTTTGGCGTCACTCCATAATGTGTTGATATGATTCGGATGGGTTCTTCAAAGTTTAGAAGATTGAAAGTTTAAAGAAGGATTTTGATTGTCAATTCATCGTTTTGATTGTTGTTTGGTGTGATTTAAGGCCTCGAGCAGGTTTGTTACATGTATTGGGACTGGTTGGTATGGTTGGACGGGGTCCTGGGGCCTCGGGTGTGTTTCGGGGTGGGTGGTTTCAGACCAAGTTTGGTTAAGTTGTTGCTACTGGTTTGCTAGTGCTGGTGTTGTTCTTCGCGAACGCAAAGGGCCTCACACGTTCGCAAAGGAGGAAATTTGGACTGGGCCTTTTTGTTCTATGCGTTCACGATAAGGAAGTCGCATTCGCGAAGGTCTAGGATGTTGTGCTCCGCATTCGCTATTTACTGGTCGATTCTACATAAGGTAAGCTGGGACTGGGAAGTTTTTGGCCTATGTGTTCACGAGGATGGTTCCACGTTCGCGATGGTCAGGCCTAGAAAGGCATCGCATTCGCGAAGGAGGAATTTGGCGCTAAAGCAGGTTGTGCTTCATGAACACGAGGGCAGTGCCGCGTTCGCGAAGAACATCAGACTAGGCAGTGTTCTTTTTAAACAATTAAGTGACTAACATGTCACACTTATACAAATTTCCCCGTGCGATACGCTCCCACAACCTTCCTCACCAGGTAGCAAGGTCTACACCTCCGTACCACCGACAGTGCTAATACTATAAAGCAAATCGAGAATCTGCAAATCAGTACACAAAGCCTCTTAGCAGGACACCGTCCTCGGGTGACACTAAGGAAAAATACCAGCTTAAACTAAACATCTGAATTCTTTCCTACCCATACGAGCTCGTGAAATTCTCGTCAACACCGAACCGCAACCTTGATCCTCAACTTTCAAACTCCCATGCCGCTCACTGCACCTACCATGCCGCTACGCGAGAATACAAGAATTCATCATAAACCCCTGAACTACTAGTAGAATAGACACTTCATTGGCTAGAAACCTTTCACTTAGCTCGTTTCAGAAGAACCAATGCAACACGGAACTGAGTTCCCAAACTGCAGAAAATACAAACCTCAAGTCGTGATCTAAACCGCTATGACTCTTTCAGAATCCAATTACACCACAAGGTCGTTCGCTCAAATACCTCCCAAATCAATCAAGATATGGTGGTTATCGAGCTCGCACATACAACCACAAACCACATGTATAATTCCACACGTCGAAGGAACTGATCATTGCCACAATCATGCTGATTCAGCAATTACCAACCGAACCAACTTCTTCCAATTCTCTCTTGACTTGCCTTAGAAATAATAATAGCTCCATTCAAGAATCATAATGGAACTCAACAACAGTCCTCCCGAGTGACCCACTTCACGAGACCACATCGTCTTAATACCTATGAACCATCTCATACCTTCCTCATGCGCTCAATAGAATCTCCAACTGGTACACCCATTCTGAAAGACCTTCCATGAATCTGAAACTATTTCTCCTATTTTTCAAATACTACCCTACAAACCTGACGATAACATATAAAATTCTCCAAGTATTCTTCACACCTTGCTGGAAAATCCCGGTCTCCAACCACATAATGAACCCAATAGAACCACTGTTGAGAGACACCCACTCTGACTTGGTCCCGAATATAAGCCAAACTCTAGTGCGTTGTCAACACATGAACACTCCCAAAGAAACAACCGGATGAATTATTTTTCCTTGTACATCACATCTACCAGAAGCATAAACTCTGAGCCTCCCCAAAATCTGCGCATGAATCGATAAGGCGAAATATAGCACACATTCATCAAATCCTTTGTTCGAATTACCCCTGATGTTTTCTTTTCTTAGTCATAAAGAATCTACCAATACACCAATAAACAGAAGTTGCACAAGTAGACAACCACGCGATCCAATCATAGATGGTGGGCTCCCCCACTCAACTTTAAGCTACAATAACATAAATCTAGAACCCACAAAGATTCGTCCTTCTCAATTACCATGATCTCGCACGATCCCATAGGAGTATTTCATAGAAATTTCGAGGCATACAGCCCGATCCCATCATAATGTGTGATCTGCCGAGGGTCGAAAGCACGAACCATAGATACATCTATTATACTGCCAAGGCGAACGGCCTGCTCCCATGAGAGTGTTATACATAGTCCTGCAGAGGCGAACGGCCTGGTCCCATCATAATGTATGCACCCCGAGGGTCGAACGGCACAAACCATAGATGCATCTATTATACTGCCGAGGCATACGGCCCCATCCCATTAAAATAAGAAACTTTAACCATTCCTTGACCCCATTCACGAATGAACGTGTGAGTTATGAACTTTAAGGAAGCTTTTCGATGAAAACGCACAACGCAGGAGAGATTCATAAGGGGAGCACAATTATTCCACGGCTGAATCAGGTAGCGGGTCAAATATCTACATTAGCAAGCCTAACACTCTATGCAAGTCGTAACGTAATATAGTACAATTACAGCATGGTCTGAACCTAAGTTTACCCACACAATAACATGAAATTAGGTACGTACGAACTCTCATCACCTCGTGCGTACGTAGCCCCTGTAACATGTAGCACATTTCAAATACATCACCTAAGGGTAGTTTCCCCCTCATAGAGTTAGACAGGAGACTTACCTCGCTCCGAAGTTCCATAACCGGCTCCAAAGCCTCTCTAATACCTCAAACCCATGCTCGTCGATCCAAAACTAGTCAAATAATGTGCAAACCAATCGAAATATACTTTAATACCCATAATTAAAAAATTTAAACAATTCCCAACTCCGATCGAAAAGTCGATAAAGTCAACCCTCGGGCCCACGTGCCCGGATTTCGAAATTTTTCGAAGATAACATTACCCATAGAACCACGAACTCAAATATATAATTTATTCCTAATTTCATGTCCAATTTCGTAGTCAAAATCCAAAAATATCAAATTCTAGGTTTTATACCAAAATCCCAAATTTACACAAATTGCCATGCTTAAATCCATATATAAACCAATTTAACTCACAATGTGAAGAAATCACTTACCCCATAATAGATGATGAAAATGACACTCCAAAATTGCTCCATAATCGGCTCCCATGGAAGAAATGAAGTAAAAATGATCCAAACCCCCGATTTAAAAAGAACACTGCCCAGTCATACCTTCTTAGCGAACGCGGCATGGCCCTCACGTTCGCGAAGCACAACCCGCTTCAGTTCCAAATTCCTCCTTCGAGATCGCAAAGATGGGCTCATGAATGCAATTCCTTTCCAGGCCTGACCATCGTGAACGTGAAACCATCCTCGCGAACACATAGGCCAATAAATTTCCAAGCCTAGCTTACCTTACGCGGACGCGACCAGTCAATCGCGAAAGCGGAGCACAACTGCGCAGACCTTCGCGAACGCAACTTTCTTATCGCAAACTCATAGAACAAAAGGGCCCAGTCCAAAATTCCTTCTTCGCGAACGCGTGAGGCCAATTGCGTTTGCAAAGAATAACACCAGCACCAGCAAACCAGTAATAACAACTTAGCCAAACTTGGTCCGAAACCACCCGAAACACACCCGAGGCCCCCCCCTGACCCCGTCTAACCATACCAACCAATCCCAAAACATGAAACGAACCTGCTCGAGGCCTCAAATCACACCAAACAACATCAAAAAAATGAATTGACATTCAAAATCCTTATTAAAACTTTCAAACTTCCAAACTTTGACGAACGCATCTGAATCATATCAAAACATTCCGCAATGACGCCAAACTTTGCGTGCAAGTCAAAAATCACAATATGAACCTACTCCAAGGCTCGAAACTCCAAAAGGACATTGATAACATCAAAATCCACTTCAAACCAAACTTATGAAATTCTTAAGCCTTCAAAATACAAACCTTCCATAATAAGAGCTGAAATGCTTCCGGATCGCTCGATACTCAACTCGAACATATGCCCAAGTCCGAAATTAGAATTTTCTTTCTTAGTCAACTCCGAACTTTACGAAATTCAATTCCGACCACAGGTACAAGTCATAATACCTGAAGTGAAGCTACTCAAGGCTTCAAACTACTGAACGATGTGTTAGAGCTTAAAATGACTGGTCGAACCGTTACATTCTGACTCCTAGCGATATTACGCATGAATTATGCCGAGGTCGTACGGCGCGATCCCTAATAAAAGTGTACACTTCCGAGGTCGTACGCCCCGATCCATAGATGCATCTCAAACATACTGCCGAGGTTGTATAGCCCAATCTATAATGTTAATTCATAGCAATATTGAAGCGTACGACCCGATCCAAAATTTCTGAACTACGGGTCAAATAAATAGAACACAAGAACCGGAACATAAAGAAAACATGCTTTTTATCGACAATCAAGTATTCTGCCAAAACTAAAAGTAATGGGATTTAAGCCCGTAAACGTTCGTCAAGAATTTGAGGTTTATGGTGCTGCGGTAAGTTGGGATTGCACAATGCATCGTGGAGTTAGTGGAGATTTTTGTAGAATATCGTGTTTCTACGGTCCATTATGCAACCGTAGATCTGTTCTACTGATCAAAGAACCATCGCGGATTTGACCAGAAGAAGCTCAATTTTAAAGGCCATTTTGCGGTCCAATGTGGGGCCGCATAACCATTCCACGGACCGTATATATGTCACATATTAGCATAGTGAATTTTTAGAAGGAGATTATGCGGTCTAGTGTGCGACCACGGAATCAATCCGCGAAACGCAGAATCGGCCGCAGACATGATCAGAGCAGCCCAGTTTTGGAGAGCCATTTTACGATCCACTTTCCGGACCGCATAACTATTTTGCGATCCCATTTTCTATAGGAGACTCGGCTAGGAGGTTGAATTTTTGGATTTTCTACCCTGATACTTTAATTGTTGATCAAATCTTGTGAATTCAAGAGTAGAAGCTCTCGAGTCTTCTACTAAAGAGGTAAGTCTTTGTCCCAAGCTCTCATGCAATGTCTTGTCGTGCATTTATGAGTAAGGTTTTAGTGTTTTGCGGTTTATGGGAGGGTAATTGAAATCCTAAGCCCTTAATTTCGAATTTGGGTGTATGTGAATGAACGGGAAGTATGGTTCTTGAATTAGGATTAGTTGTTGAACATGCATGTACCGATGAAGGGGATGTGGAGGTTGGCGAACTATCATTGGTGAATTATTTACTTGGGATTCATTGTAAGGTGACAAAAATCCTATTGTACGGAGTTATAATCCAATATGCACACTACGTATTTGAAAAAATTCCTACAAGACATATATCATGAGAATCCTTCTAAAAATTGTTAAATTGAACTATGTTTCTATATATTGAAGTTGCTAAAAGTAGTGGTGCATTGTAGTGATCCTAAGGAAGCTTAATTGAGGTATGTTGGCGAAACTCCTTCCATATAATCGAATTCCATGATTCCTTTTGAAATCTAACTACGGTTTGTCCAAGTAATATTCCTATTGCTTCATATTGTTTCTAATGATTGGTTCGCCCAAAGGCTTATGACTTTGATTTATGTTCCAATTGCAATCACAATGTTTTTCTTGTACTTATTTCTATTATGTTTTAAATTCTTACATGCATATGAGTTGAAGCTATGAATTATCTCATTGTTTCATATGTCTCTAAATGTTCTATAATGATCTATAGCAAGAAAAGAAAAGGGAAGTATGAAATGTGAAATGCAGCCATCGTGCCAAGAATGAAGATATACATGTGTGGCCAAGAGTGCAAATGAAATAAAAAAGGACGTATGAAAGGCAATGTAACGAATATGCTTCTTTTATATGATAAATGCTTTTGGGAGTATCGTTAGATCACCGAGGAAGGCTGGGTTATAAATTCCCAAGCCTGAAACTACACGTGTCGATGTAGGGGTTGATTGATGGACGAATTCCCATATTATTTTATTGAGATTATTCCCCTTGATTGGGATGAGTCTATAGCTAGCAAGGACCACGTCGACCCTCACAGCATTGTGATAAGATGACTTAGCCGATCGGGCGGAGATCGGATGCCATGCTGCGCACATGGTGGTGTTGTATTTCTATGCCAATCCTCATACTTTGGGGTGAGACGGCTTAGCCGGTCGGGCAGTGATCGTACTCCATGCCATGGTCATGGTGGTGTGTCAGTACTAAGGATCTCTCAACTAAAAATGAAAAATTTTACATGAAGTTTTACTTTGTTTTAACTTGGCATTTAAATAGTATTGATTTTCTTACTGTTTCCATGTTCCTCTCTTATTATATTAGACATTCCATTCCATGAGAGGGTATTTAGATTTATATACTAGTACTATTCCATATGTACTAACATCCATTTTGCCGGGGATGCTGCAACTTTAATGGATGCAGGTGGTTCCTCAGTGGGTGTCATTAATCGTTGATAGCATCATAACCCCTTCTCATCTTATTTTGTGAGCCCTACTCTATATCGGGCCTTATGTCGTTTTGATTCTCTTGTACATTTCTTTTGAGTTACAGCCAGGGCTTTGTCATCGCCACTTTCATACTACTCTTCTGTTTCATTTAGAGGCTCGGTAGACATGTTGTGAGCTGTGTTTTGCTATGGAAAACAAACTGAAGATGTTGTAGCTGTCGAACATATCTTTACTTTTAAAACTATAAACTCGTAATCCTTTTGGTCATTATTAACGAAGCTATTGTAAGTAATGAAATATGGTTTTGAACCCTTTCATCCTCTCATTGTCTGTCTCTTTTAATTTATCCCCAAATTGATCATGGGCAAGGTTGGGTGGTAGGCACTAAGTAGGCTTGCTTGACTGGGGTAACTCGGTTAAGCGCCGGTCCCGCTCCCCAAGGTCGGGGCTGACATAGGGCTCAGACTAGCATAATCTCAAATAAAAATTCAATTGTAAATTTAAGTAATTAAACTAGCAAGATGAGTTCCAATAATACAAATATTGTATGGTAAAGTCCTAACTCTACCCGGACATAAACATGATTTTGGCTTATTGCAGACTCTCCTCACCTCGTGCGTATGTATCACCCACAACAAGTAGGACACAAATATTAAAGCACCTACGGGGATAATTCCCTCTTACAAGAATAGGCAAGAAACTTACTTGGCTTCCAAGCCTTCTACTCAGCTATCAAACCTCACTAGTCACCTCAAAACGACACCGAGCAGCCTGGATTTCAAAAAAATTCGTACATAATTGATACCATAAACTTACGAACTCAAATATATAATTTATGCCCAATTCCATAGTTGTTTTCATGGTGAAATTCATTTTTTACTAAACCCTAGGTTTTAAAATAAAATTCCATAATTCTACTTATTCCTGTGTTAAAATCACCCATAATCCATGTATTTACCTCACATTAGGTAAAAATCACTCACCTTCTAGTGCTTGATGAAAATATCTCTCCAAGAAGCTCCAAAATCGGTCAAGCAAAGTGAGAAATGGGAAAAATGAGCCTAAGTCCCGATGTAAAATGTGTTATGCCTAGGTGACCCTTCTTCGCAATCGCGAGAGTCCCCTCGCGATCGCGAAGGAAAGGTTGCCATCGCTCCAGAGTTCCTCTACTAGGGCTCTGTGCTCGTGAAGCCTAACCTGGCCAACCCTTCACGAATGCAGATCGCCCTTAGCGAACGCAAAGGCCAAAGGCCTGCCATCCCCCCAGTCGGCCTTCTTATACGCAAACGCGACACTGGGATTGCGAACGCGTAGGTCACTGACCCTAATGATCCGTGATCGTGACTTCCAGACCGCGAACGCAATTCACAAAAATGCCCTAGCCTAAAAGCCTTCATCACGAACGCGAGACCCCCTCTAAGTTCACGAAGGACAACACCAAAACCAGAAAATCTACCTCTTCAACCTTACTCCGGGTGGTTCGAAACTCACCCAAGCCACCCGGGACCCTGTCCAATTATACCAAGTAGACCATAAACATAATCCGGACCTACTCGAAGTCTCGAAACACACAAAATAATACCAAGAATCGCACCTCAAAACCAAATTAATCAACCTTTGAACTTCAAGCTTCTTTCAACTAGCTCCAAACGCGACGAATCATACTTAGGCAGCTTAGAATGTCGCCAAATTTAATACACAAGTCACAAATCACTATACTAACACCAAAGTCTACTTCAGATCAAACTTGGAATACTATATAACCTTTAAGATGCCAACTTTCAAAAATAAGCGCCAAAACGCTCCTGGTCCCCCCGAAACTTGATCTGAGCATATGCTCAAGTCTAAAATTATCATACGAATCTATTGAAACCTCCAACCCTAATTCCAATATCGGTTACCCAAAGTGTTGACTCAAGTCAAACTTGGCCACCTTAGGCAACTATTATGGAACTAAGTGTTCCGAATTCAATCTGAACCCTTCCAAAACCAAACCAACCGTCCTCGCAAGTAATAAAACAATAAAAGCACAAACTGATAGTCTTATATAGGGGAACGGGAATCAAGAAAGATAAACAAATGGTTGGGTCATTACATTCTCCACCTATTAAAAATAACGTTCGTTCTTGAATGGGTTTAGAATCATACTTGGAGTGCCGAATAAGTGTGGATATCTGCTCTGCATGTCCTCCTTGGTATCCTAAGCACCTCCTTGACTAGATGACCCCTCCACTAGACCTTCATCACTTAAATATTCTTAGACCTCAACTTGCAAACCTGCTTGTCACCAATGGCAACTGGCTCCTCCTCATAATCCAATCTCTCATCTAGCTGAACAATGTTGTAGTCAAACATATGGTACCTGTCGGCATGGTACCTCCTAAGGATAAACATGTGGAATATCGGATGGACTCCCGATAGACTAGGAGGCAATGCAAGCCTGTATACAACCTCTCCAACTCACTCCAGCACCTCGAATGGATAGATGAACCTCAAGCTCAACTTGCCCCTCTTCCCGAACCTCATGATACCCTTATTGCCGAGACTTTCAAGGGTACCTTCTCACCCACGACAAATGACAAATCACGTGCTTTTTGATCCGCGTTTCTCTTCTGCCTGGACTAAGCTATGCGAAGTCGCTCCTAATCAACTTTACCTTATCCAGGGTATCCTTTACCAAATCAGTACCATATAACCTAGCCTCGCCGAGCTCAAACCAACCGATGGGGGAATGATATTGCCGACCATACAAATCCTCAAAAGGAGCTTTCCAGCTGCTGGACTGATAGTTATTATTAATAGAAAACTTGGCCAATGGTAATAATTGATAGCACTTCCCTCCGAAGGCAATCACACAAGCTTTGAGCATATCCTCTATAATCTAAACTGTCAGCTTCGACTGCTCGTCGATCTGTGGATGAAAGACCGTGTTGAGCTTTACTCGGGTACTCAACTCACTTTGTAATGCTTTCTAGAAATGCAAAGTAAACTGAGTGCCTCTTTATGAGATAATGGAAATAGGCACGCCATCCAATCGGAAGATCTGCTGAATATAAATCTTGGCCAACCTCTCTGAAGTGTATGTGGTTGTCACTGAGATAAAGTGCGCAGACTTGGTCAATCTGTCAAAAATGACCCAAACGGCATCAAATTTCCTCAACATTCGAGGTAAACCAACCACTAAATCCATAATGATGCGCTCCCACTTCCACTCTGGTATAACCATCTACTAAAAAAATCTACCAGGCCTCTGGTGCATGTACACATAAGTGACCTTAGAGTCACAAAGTACCATCATCACTGATAATAAACTCCTTGGCATCACCCCATAGCACCGTCTCTCTAAGCACCAGCAAGTGCTGATCATCATAATGATATGCCTTGATCAGCTCGAATAAAGAAGACTAAGACACAACACATGCAAGAACCCGACTAGGCTTTGAAATATCCAGCCTCACAAGTAGGTTAGCTAAGGACTAAATGTCCAAAGCCAAATGGCCTCTCCTCTACCGAAATAATTGCCAAACTACCCATACTCTCGGCATTTCTACTCGAGGCATCCGCAACCACATTTTCTTTTCCTGGATGGTAAAGGATGATAATATCATAATCCTTCAGTAACTCAAGCCACATGCTCTGCCTCAGATTAAGATCCCTCAACTTAAACAAATGTTGCGAACTACGGTGATTGGTGTAGACCTCGCACGCCACCCCATAAAGATAATGCCCAAGATCTTAAGAGAATAAACTACCATAGCCAACCCCAAATCTTGCATAGGGTAATTCTTCTCATGGGGCTTCAGCTAACGTGAAGAATATGAAATAACTCGCCCTCCTGCATCAACACACAACCCAAACCAACGCGTGAAGGGTCATAATACAGAATACACATCCCTAAACCGGAGGGTAAAACCAACACTACTGCTGTAGTCGACGTGGTCTAGAGCTTTAGAAAACTCACCTCGCAATCATCGGACCATCTGAACTGAGCACCCTTCTGGGTCAATCTAGTCAAAGGAACTGCAATAGAAGAGAAGCTCTCAACAAATCGACAATAATAACCTGCTAGCTCCAAGAAATTCCTGATCTCAGTCGCTATGGTAGGACGAGGCCAACTCTAAACTGTCTCAATCTTTCTAGGATCCACCTAAATACCTTCGCCAGGTACAACGTGCCACATGAAAGCCACCGAATATAACCAAAACTCGCACTAGGAGAACTTAGCATATAGCTTTTGTTCCCGCAAGGTCTGAAGCACTATCCTCAAATACTGCTCGTGCCCCTCCATACTACGCGAGTAGATCAATATGTCATTAATAAAGACAATGAGAAATGAGTCAAGATGTGGCTTAAACACCTGATTATCAAATCCATAGACATCGCCGGGGCATTAGTCAAGCCGAATGAAATCACTAGAAACTCATAGTGGCCACATCTAGTCAACAAAGCCATCTTTAGACTATACGAAGCAAGAATTATCAGTTGATGATACCCAGATCTTAAGTCAATCTTTGAGAGGACTCTAGCACCCTGTAGCTGATCAAACAAATTATCAATGCGCATCAATAGGTACTTATTCTTGATGGTGACTTTGTTAGCTGGCGGTAGTCAATGCATATCCACATACTCCCATCCTTCTTCTTCACAAATAATACTGGTGCACCCCAAGGCGACACACTCGGCCTGATGAACCCCTTCTCAAGAAAATCCTGAAGTTGCTGCTTCAACTCTCTCAACTCCACCAGAACCATACGATAAGGCAGAATAGAAATAAGCTAGGTATCTGGCACAAAATCAATGCTAAAATTGATATCACAATCCGATGGCATGCCTTGTAGATCAGTACTAAATACATCGAAAAACTCTCACACCACGGGAACTCAAACTATCATGGGAGACACCACAGCAGTATCTCGAACAAAGGCCAGATAAGTCAAACAACCATTCTCGATAATATGTCGAGCCTTCAAGAAAGAGATAACCTGACTAGATATACTAATATACGAGCCCCTCCACTCCAATCTAGACAACTCTGGCATCGCCAAGGTAATAGTCTTGGGATGATAATCAAGAAAGGCATGGTATGGAGACAATCAATCCATCCCCAAGATGACCTCAAAGTCAGTCATATCAAGCAATAGAAGATTCGCTCTAGTCTCATAGCCACAAAAATTCACTATACAAGACCAGTAAACCCCATCCACAACATCATAATCACCCACTGGCATGGACATATATACGGGGAACCCAAGGCTCGCGAGATACATCCAGATAATGAGAAATTAGAGAAGAGACATATGAATAATTAGGCCCTGGATTAAATAGTAACAAAGCATCCATATGGTAGAAAAAAATAATACATGTGATCACGACGTCCAAGGCTATTGCATCTTGTCCGGCTGGGAAGGGATTGAATCTAGCCGGAGCACTACCTGACTGGCCTCCACCTCTAGGGAGACCCTACCCACCTGCCCTCCGTCTCTAGTAGCCAAAGGGTGGTGTGGCCGCTGGTGCGATAATCATGGGCTGATGGCCGTGTTGTACTGCATTGACCCAAAGCCTAGGGCAAACCCTCCTCACCTGACCAAGCTCCCCGCAATCGAAGAAACCTCTCTGTGCAAATAACTATTGACTCTAGTTCTGACCCATATGACCTGAATACCCATAGAAGGAACCCTAAATAGTCAGTGGATGATAGGTACTCTATGGAATGGTGCTGAAGTAGGACCATGATGGAGCACCTTGAGCAGGCGGTAGTGCTGAATAGGTGGGCCTACAATGCTGAGCCCGCATTAACTAGCCACTGCCCCCAGACGGACCGCCATTAAATCAACTAGAATGCCGAGGCCGCTTATCCCTCGATGTGAACTCTCGGACTTGGTTGATGATACATTCGATCCTCTGAGCTATCTCCACAACCTGATGGTAAGGAATCCCCATCTCTACCTTTTAGGCCCTAGAAACCTGAATCTCATAGTTCAAGCCCGTAATAAACCTCTACACTCTCTTGGTATCTATAGGGAGTATGATAACTGCATGACGAGAAAACTCAAAGAATCTCGCCTCATAATCGGTCACGGACATTTGACCTTGGTGGAGCCGCTCAAACTAACCCCATAACTCTTCCCTCTATGAGGGTGGAATATACCTCTCCAAAAATGGATGTGTGAACTGGTCCCAAGTTAAGGAAGGTGAACCTGATGGCCTTCTCTGAAGATAAGATTGCCACTATCTACGGACCTTCCCCTCCAGCTGAATTCTGGTGAAGTCCACCCCATTAGACTCCACTACCCCAATATTATGCAGCCTCTCCCTACAACGGTCAATGAAATCCCGGGTTATTTTAACTTTTCACCATAAAAAAATAGGAGGATGAAGTCTAGTCCATCTGTCCAACCGCTTTTGCTCCTCAACGGTCGCGACTGGTCTAATCTCCGCTCTAATTGTTGCAATCAGCTGAACCCCACTCGCAGGCAGTGCGCCTAGAGTCTAATACACGAAGCAGCGTGTTCTGGTGTATAAGCGATAGGGGTCTGTGCTCCCAATCCCACCTGACATGTGGTCGGATTTGTTAAAAATAACCCGGCCTCAGTCACATAATCCATGAACCGCAGCATACGGCTCATGACCTCCTGAAATCCCGGTGTGGTCATAAAGTCTGTCGGGGGGCCGGCTCAGCTACAGGAACCTCATTTTGCTGCTCAATAACAAGATCCTCCACCGGATCCACTGGTGGTACTGCAGGAGAAACTCTAGGATGCCCTCTTTCTCTGGAAGGAGTTGTGACCTTCCCTCGGCCTCTGCCTCTACCTCTAACGGCTGGGGGACCAGCCCCTCTGCCACCAGGCACTGCTGTCGCGCGCGTTCTCACCATCTATGAGATAATAAGAGAAAGATACTTAGCACAACATCAACTGCATGATAGGAGATGAAGAAAGAGAAGTTTCCTAACACCCTATAGCCTCTCGAAGATAAGTATGGACATCATCTGCACCGATTTGCAAGGCTCTACTAGGCCTACTCATGACTCGTGAGACCTATGTGAACGTAATGCTCTAATACCCAGCTTTCACGACCGAATTCCCACCATAGGCTATGATGGCACCCAACGTCCCCGTTAGGCAAGCCAACATGAACCATCAACTTAATTATCCATTTTATACTCTTAAAACCTTGTGTTTTATCAAATAAATGAAGTTAAGTAAGGAAATCAGAAACAATTTTACGTTCTTTCTGAGACATAAAGTATAAATAAAACATAAAATGAAATGATGATAATATTAGGCAAAACCATAATCATCTACTAGAAATTCCCAAAATCTGGTGTTATAAGTGCACGAGCAATCTAGTAGGATATACAAACCACTACAGCTACAGTCTAAAATAAAATAGACATAAATGATAAAAAAAAAAAAAACAAGAAGGAGGCTCCGGGTACAGCAGATCGAAGCATGGAGAGCAGCTCACCACTAAGCCTCTAGATAGTGTGTATGCGTGCCCGTATGACCACCTAAAATACCTGCCTAAATACCTGCACAATTAGTATAAAAGTGTAGTATGAGTATGTAAATCCACGCGTATTATAACGACCCGACAAGTCGTTTTGAGCATTTGCACTTCACTAGGTAGTTTGAGGGCATGAGTAGCTCCATATAATGTATTATGACTTGTGCGAATTGTCAGTTTTGGCTTTCATGTTATTCGAAATTGATTTGGAGAAATGGTTCTCAACTAAGAAGCTTTAAGTTAGAAGAGTTGACAAAGTTTGACTTTTGAGTATTTGGCTCCGGATTGGAGTTTTAATGGTTCAATAGTTCCGAATGATGATTTTGAACTCGGGCGTATGCCCGGATATGCATTTGGATATTTCTAGAAGGTTTCGACACTAAATGGCGAAAGTTAGAAATTTTAAGTTTTGAAAAGTTCATAAGTTTGATAGGGAGTTGACTTTGATGAGATTGGGTTCAGATTGTGGTTTCGGGAATTGAAATAGTTTCATTATGTCAACTGGGACTTGTGAGAAAAAATAGAATTCATTCCGAGTTGATTTGATATGTTTCGGCATGAATTTTTGAAGTTGAAAGTTCAAAAGTTCATTAGGTTCGATTTGAGGTGCGATTCATTGTTTTGATGTTGTTATGCGTGATTTGTGGCCTTGAGTAGGTCCGCGTTAGGTTATGGGACTTGTCAGTATATTTGGGCGGGGTCCCGAGGGGCTCGAGCATGTTTCAAATTGTTTATGTACCATTTTTCTTTGTTTTGCCATTGTTGGTGTCAACTGATGTCGGGTGCACCCAAACGTTTTTCTCGATCGCGAATATAGGAATGCGATTGCATAAGGGAAAAATTAGAGCTAAGAATTCCTTCTTCGCGTTCGGGAAAGATAGTCCACGTTTCCATAAGTTGTTGTAGATTGAGCATGTCTTATTTTTCACATTCGCGAGCATGGGGCCGCATTCGCATAGAGACTTCTTGAGGCAAAGACTTTTCTGCTTCGCAATCTCGAAGCTTGTTCCGCGATCGCATAGGGTGATTCTAGGCAATGCATTTTTGTTCTTCGCGACTGCGATGGAATTCATTGATTTGTCCAGTGATTATAAAGTACTCTATTTTGGAGGTTTCGACCATTTTTGTATATTTGGAGCAATGGAGCTCGGATTGAGACAATTTTTGAAGAGATTTTCACCATAAGGATTGGGGTAAGTGTTCTCTACTCAGTTTTGATCTTATTTCATGAATCTATCTTTGTTTTGGCATTTTGATTGAGGATTTCAAGAGAGAAATTGGGGGTTTTGTCTAAAGTTTCATAGAGTGAATTGTTAATTTTTGAACATTGATTGGAGTCGATTTTAAGTGAAGGTAGTTTGGTTGGACTCGTAATAGAATGGGTAAATTTTGTTAGGTTCCGAGGTGCGGGCTCGGGTTTGACTTTTTGGTTGACTTTGGGCTTTGATTAAAGATTCCACCTTTATCGATTGGGTTTGTTTCCTTAGGCATTATTTGACGTATTTGGGTTGATTTTTGATAGTTTCAAGCCGTTTCGATGTTGATGCGCGTGGGATGGCATTTTTGGAGCATCATTTGGCTTGCTCGGTATTGGATTTGGCTTGTTCGAGATAAGTAACACTTCTAAACTTTGTGTTGAGGGTATGAACCCCTGAATATACGTGATATGTGTTTGGTGTTAAGGTGATGCACATGTTAGGTGACGGGCGTGTGGGCATGCACCGTGTGAATTATGACTCGATTGATTCCGTGGTACCGTGTAGTGACCTAATCTTCTTTCTATTCATGAAATTTCTGCTAGAGTAATTGAGTGTGATCCATGTTAGAAACCAGGTCTAGGCTATATGCTTATCCTGTTGAGGCCCACTGAGGTCATTTCTGCTGTTTCAGTTATTTGCTTATATTGCAATTACATACTCATTCATTTGCATATCATATCTCAGCCTCTGATGCCATTTTTCGATACATCATATCATCATTTTTGGGCTGATTTTCAAGACATTGTGAGCCCGAGAGACTGGAGAGATTGATGACTGAGTTGAGGCCTGAGAGCCGGATTGTGAGTGATATTGATGGGATCGGACAGCACGTCATAGCAGGTATTATTGATTCATGGGATCAGGCTGCACGCGGCAACAGGCTTCATTGATTCATGCCATGATCGGCTTATTATCGTGCTTGGACTAGATCTACCCCTCCGTAGTCTAAACACCCATAGTGAGCGCCGTTGCTATTGATTCACGATGGGATTGGGCTGTGCGGTGCAGCAAGATTTGTTGGCATTTGGGCTGGATCTGCCCTGTACAGAGCTGAGTGACTGAGTGTGCTGAGTGATTGTGCGTGATGAGTGGGAGTGTGAAACTGTGATATTGAGTACTTTGAGAGTGTGAGTACATGAGTTCATCACAGTGACGCATTGCATCTGACATGCATAGTTGGCATGCAGACATAGAGATGCATTTCCTCATGCTACACGATTTTGTGACATTTATGACTTTACATGCATATTGATATGTAGGCATAGAGATGTATTTTCCTCATGCTATCTCAAATTGAATCATCTTATCTATTGTTGAATGTTTTTGGGAAAAATCAAAGGTTTCTGACTTACTTATATTTTGGTGATTTCGATGAAGGATTTGGGTTTTACTGTTATACCTTAAAAACATGACTATTTTCCGTAACTGTGAATGAGCTGAGCATCATATCTCTGAGTTATTTCTTTGATCACTTTTATTATATTGTTATGAACTTTTGTTGGCTATTGGTATTGGATTCCGACCTTTGTCCCAGCTCGTCACTACTTTCAACCTAAGATTAGGTTTGTTATTTATTGAGTACATGGGATAGGTTGTACTCATACTACACTTCTGCACCTTGCTTGCAGATTTTTTATGCTAATGTTGCTGCCTTTTGTCCTTGGTATCTTTAGAATTATTAATCTGTTCATGTATAATTCGAACAGATGATGTATTTATTTCATACCAGCTTTGTAAACTCTAAATCTTAGAAGCTCATGATTTGTACTACCAGTCCTTGGGAATTCTTTGTATAAAAGCACAGTTGTATTATTATTACTTCTCTTAATGAATCTCATTGGAATCGGTTTATTATTAATTGGCTTACCTAGCGGGTTGGGGTTAGGTGCCATCACGACTAGTTGTATTTTGGGTCGTGACACGTACCCAGTAAGCATCTAGTCTAACCTAGAAGAAGTAGTAATGAGGAATCGATATTGACACTTACTAGTGGTCAAATAAATAATATACATGAATTATAGACAGTCATGAAACAGAACAATAATAATGAAATAAGTAATTGTAGCTAACATGATCATTCAACATAATGACAGCATGAAATCCTCAAATACCACGTGTTATCTCAAATAGATGAGGAACATCAAGTAAATGCCAAGTCTCAAATTAAGGAGAAAATATTATGCATATTCTGACTCCTAGCAATATTACGGATGGATTATGCCGAGGTCGTACAGTCCGATCCCTAATGATAGTGTACACAGCGAGGTTCTACGGACCGATCCATAGATGCATCTCAAACATACTACCAAGGTCGTACGGCCAGATCCATAATGCTAATTTGTAGCGTTGCCGAAGCGTATGACCCGATCCACAGGAATAGAGAACCTTTTCAAACTATGGGTAATGGGGCTCGCCTAACATAATCTCAAATAAAATTTAAATTATAAATATAAGTAATTAAACTAACAAGTTGAGTTCAAGTAATACAAATATTGCATGGTGAAGTCCTAAGTCTACCCAGACATAAACATGATTTTAGCTACGTACGAACTCTCGTCATCACGTGCGTACATAGCACCCACAACAAGTAGCTCACGACAAATAAAGCACCTACGGGGATAATTCCCTCTTACAAGATTAGGCAAAAGACATTCCTTGCTTCCAAGCCCTCTACTCAGCTCTCAAACCTTACTAGTCACCTCAAAACAATACCGAGCATCCTAAATCTTAACAAATGACGCATAAATCGATCAATATGTGTTCAAAAGTTCATAATTTAACTATTAGAGTAATTTTCTAACCCCGCTCGTAAAGTCCATAAAGTCACCCTCGAGCCCACGTGCCCGGATTCTTGAAATTTTCGTAGATAATTGTTACCTATGACTTTACGAACTCAAATATATAACTTATACTCAATTCCAGAATCAATTTCGTGGTCAAATCCCATTTTTACTAAACCCTAGGTTTTTCAACAAAATCCCATAATTCTACTAATTTTTATGTTAAAATCTACCATAATCCATGTATTTAACTCATATTAGGTAAAAATCACTCATATTATAAGGCTTGATGAAGAACCCTCTCTAAGAAGCTCCAAAATCAGCCAAGCAAAGTTGGGAAAAATGAGCCTAAGTCCCGATATTAAAATGTGTTCTTCCCAGGTTACCCTTCTTCTCAGTCGCGGGAGTACCCTCGTGATCGTGAAGGAAAAGATTCCATCGCTCCAAAGTTCTTCTTCATGAATGCGACGAGGGCTACGTGATCATGAAGCCTAACTAGGCCAGCCCGTCACGAACGCAAACGGCCGTTCGCGAACGTGAAGGCTAAAGGCCTGCCATCCTCCCAACCGGCCTTCTTCTACACGAACGCGACGCTGGCATCGTGAACGCATAGGTCAATGTCCCTAATGCTGCACGATAGCGACTTCTAGACCATGAACATGAAGCAAAAAAAAGGCCCCAGCCCAAGATACTTCATCGCGAACGTGAGACTCCTTCCGCATTCGCAAAGGAAAACACCATAACTAGAAAATCCGCCACTTCAACCTTGCTCCGGGTGGTCCGGAACTGCCTTGAGCCACCTAGGACCCTATCCAATTATACCAACAAGTCCATAAGCATAATTCGGACCTAATCAAAGTCTAGGAACATGCAAAATAACATCAAAACCAACATCACACCTCAAAAACAAATTAATCAACCTTTGAACATCAAACTTCTTTCGACTATCTTCAAATGCGATGAATCGTGCTTAGGCAACTCGGAATGACGCCAAATTTTATGTACAAGTCAAAAATCTCTATATGAACATATTCTAAAGCTCAAAATCCTAAACGAGCATCGATAACACTAAATCTAATTCAAATCAAGCTTTGAAAACTCTAAAACCTTCAAGACGCCAACTTTCAAAAATAAGCGCTGAAACGCTCCTGGTCCACCCGAAACCCCATCTGAGCATACGCCCAAGTCAAAAATTATCATGCAAACCTATTGAAATCTTCAAATTCTGATTTCGAGGTCGTTTACTCAAAGTGTTGACTCAAGTCAAACTTGGCTACCTTAGGCCACTATTATGGAACTAAGTGGTCCGAATTCAACCAGAACCCTTCCAAAACTAAACCATCCCGCAAGTTACAAAATAATAAAAGCATATATGGGTAGTCAAAAATAGGGGAACGGGGATCTAGAAAGTAAAACGACCGGCCGGTTTGTTGCAAAATGAGACATATGGGATAGAACCACATCATTTTGACATGAAAAAATATGTGGAAAGTATTTTGGAACATACTAAAGAGGTTTATAAGTGGAAAGAAGTTGTTTGGAACATGTTGGAAATATTAAGTGCAAAATATGCTTTAATTTGCATAACACCTGATTTTAAACGGGTATAACTCCCATACTATAAAGATATTTTTCATGAATTTTATCCCTAATGTGTAGCCCTTTAAGTCTAGTTTCAAACACATCAAACCATTTTTCATATGGATATTGATACAAGAATTTATGATCAAATTACTAAATTAAGACAGGTGGAATAAGGAAGTTTTGCTATGGGTTTAAGGCCTTAAATCCCACCTCGAGATCTCCACTTTCCTTTTTGTGTACCACATATGACCACGGATGAGGGTGACATCATCTAATCATGGTCTCATACTTATATGAAGGTTTGGAAGTAAATTCAAGTCTATAACATAGCAAGGTATTGAAGGACGGTAAGTTTGAAAATAAGAAATAAAGAAAAGGATGCAACTGTGGGCTCATCTCAACTCGTGCGTCGCACGAGTTTGAACGAGCCAAGACCCCTAGCCTTTTCATCAAATAGTAAAGTGAGGCTCCAGCATGCGAACATGAACAAGAGGGCTCGTCCATGTCCGTACAACACACGAGGATGCCCGAGCTAGGCCTGAAGCCTTTTAAAGGCCATTTCCGGAGCTCACTTCTCACATTCCTCTTGGCCGATTCTTGGAGATCTTCTGCACTCTCTCAAGACCCCTAAACATTCCCATATTCAAGGTATGAAATCCACATTTCTTTAATGTTAATTTTCATCATTTTAACACTTGAATTAACGCAATTAATGCAAGGAATCCATTAATCTTCAAGGAATCACTTCAAGAACTCAAGAGGATGGTTTTTCAAAATTCCTTCAAAAAGGTAATTCAACACCTTCAAACCCATAAGCATGGATACATATTGAGCATATGAGTAGGAATTGAGCATTGAAACTTATTGGATGGTGATTGAAAGCTATAGGTTCTCAACCTAGGTTAATAGGTATTGTAGAAGTTGTGAAATATAATAATCAATGAAGTTGGTTGGTTTGGTATAGATTTTTGGACATGCATGTACTTCTAGAGGTTATGAACTACTTAATGATGGTTGTGTGATGAGTTATCCGTAGGATGGTGGTAGTTGAATGAACAAATGTTATAGTTAAGAGTTGTAGCAATTTATGCCTACTAGGTGTTATATAAAGTGCCTAGATGGTCAAAATTATGGAATTTGCTACTAATATTGATCCTATTGGATTATGTTGTTGTAGATTGAAGTTGTTTAGTATGGTTGATCATTGTAGTATCGTTAAGGAGCTAATTTGAGGTATTTATGGCTAAACCCTTTCTCACAGGATTGCTTAGAAGAAATTTCACGTTCTCTTCCTATTCATGATTTCTAACCTCATGGTTTGCCTTTCTTAGCCTATAGTTGTGGAAGACAAGCGGTCATATACTATCCATGTAATCTCTTGATATGTTTAGTTCCACATACCATGATATCCCCGTTATGATAATGTTACAAATATTTGAGTTTGCAAATAAACGTGAAATTGAAATTAAGGCATTCCAATGGTTTCAATTATAAAATTTATGCTTCTAAAATAATAAATGCAAAGGACTTCGGTGTTAAGTCTCCAAGAAGGTCAAACCCCGCTAATGACCCAAAGAGGACAAACGAATATGCTATGAAATGAAGGAGAGATGTTCTACGCGTAGCAATGATGTCACGACCCAATTCCCACTATAGGTCGTGATGGCGCCCAACTTCGCTGCTAGGCAAGCGAACGGTGAACTACCATTTAATTGTTCATTTTAATATTGTTAAAATCATCAATCTTATTTAATAACGAAATAAATAGTAGGTGATCGTAGTAATGTATAGCATAAACTAAACATGAGAGTAAAGTAATGAATTCAATAATCAAAAACTATGAGTGTCTACAAAAATTTTGCAAAACCCGGTGTCACAAGTGCACGAGCATCTAGTAGAACATACAAAACTCCCTAAAACTACTGTCTGAAATAGAATAGACAGAAATGATATACATAACAAGAGAAGGCTCCGGGTGCTGCAGAACGGAGCATGAGAATCAGCTCATCACTAGACCTCCCGGATAATGCGGATGCACACCTGGATGAACACTAGATGTACCTGCCTCAAAACCTGCACATATTGTGCATAAGTATAGTGTGAGTACGTAAACAAAGTATACCCAGTAAGTATCTAGTCTAAACTCGAATAAGTAGTGATGAGGGGTCGACATCGGTACTTATTAGTGGTCAATATACATAATGTGCAAAAATTATAAATGAGCATGAAATACGACAACAATAATGGAATAAGAGGCAATAATAAAATGATTCTTTACTAAAACGACAAGTTAAAAGTCCGCAAATATCACATGCTAATCTCAACAAGTAAGGGCCATCATATAATTACAATTTCTCAAGTCATGAAGGATATATCGAGTGTAATCGGACTCCTAGAGACAACACGCACGAGCTATGTCGAGGTCGTACGACCTGATCCATAACAATCGTGTACATACACTACCGAGGTCGTTCGGCCCGATCCTTGGATGCATCACATTATATACAAATATAGCTGAGGCGTTCGGTCCGATCCACAGGAAAAAGGGAAACTCTTCGGACTATGAATTAAGTGTTTACAACTCCAAGGATACATTCCTCAAAATCATCAATCAATGTCACTTGGTTTAACATAATCTTTAACAACATTTTGCTTACTAACACAAGAAATTAATCTAGCAAGTTTAGTTCAAATAGTGGAAGTCATTGCATAATAAGGTCCTATGTCTACCCGGACATAATATGAATTTTAGCTACATACGCACTCTCGTCATTCGTGCATACGTAGCACCCACAATTAGTAGCAAATAATAATTTAAACACCTATGGGGTTAATTCCCTCTTACAAGGTTAGGCAAGAGACTTACCTTGCTTCCAAGTCCACTTCTCGGTCCACAAAGCGCACTAAAAGCCTCAATCAGTCTCGAGCAATTCGAAACTAGCCAAAGGTTGTACAAACTAATCAATATGACATGCCCGAATTCTGGAAATATTTACAAATAATTGTTACCCATAGCCTCACGAACACAAATATATAATTTCTACTCAATTCCATAACCATTTTCGTGGTGCAATCCCATTTTTATCAAAACCTAGGTTTTTTCAACAAAATGCTAAAATTCTCATATTTTACATGTTAAAATCTACCCATAATATATGTATTAAACCCACATAGGGTAGGAATTACTTACTTTATGATGTTAGATGAAAAATCCCCCTCCAAGAGCTCCAAAATCGGCCAAGGAAAATGAAAATGAGAGAAAATGGCCTAAGTCATGTTTTTAATAAAGACACTGCCCATATTTTCCTTCTTCGCGATCGCGACAATGGCCTCGTGATTGCGAAGTCAATGCGGCCGAGGCGCTGAAAGATTGCACATCGTGAACGCGATCCAAGGCTCGCCTGTCCTGCCCAACATGAATGCGAGCGCCTCTTTGCAAATGCGAAGACCAACATCCAGCCCTCCCCCCAGCTCGCCTTACCCTTCATGAAAGTGTACCAACCCATGCGAACACGAAGATCAGTGGCTCAGAGCTTCGCGATCGCGAGCTCCTTTACGCGAACGCGAAGAACAAACTTTCCCCATCCCAATTTCCTTCATCATGAACGCGAGGCCTTCTCCGCATTCGCGAAGAATGAAACAATAACAGCAGATAGCAAAATTTTGAACTCAACTCTGGGTGGTCCGAAATTCACTCGAGAAACCCGGGACCCCGTCCAACTGCACCGACAAGTCCATAAACTTAATACGAACCCTCGAAACGCAAGAATCGCACCCCATAACCGAATTGATCAACTAATGAACTTCGAACTTCTGCAACTAACTCCGAACGTGTCGAATCATACTTAGACAACTCGGAATGACACCAAATTTTGCGTACAAGTCAGAAATCACCATACAGACCTATTCTCAGGCTCGGAATCCCAAACGGACCACGATTTCACGCAAGTCCACTTCAAACCAAATTTAAAGAACTAGAAAACCTTAAATGTGACAACTTTCAACATTAAGCACCGAAACGTTCCCTGATCACCCGAAACTCGATCCGAACACGTACCGATGTCCAAAATCATCATACAAACCTACTGGTACCATCATATTTCTGTTCCGAGGTTGTTTAATCAAAATGTTGACTCAAGTCATACTTGGCCATTTTATGCCACTATTAAGGAACTAAGTGTTCCGATTTCAACCCGAACCCTTCCAAACCTAAACCAAACATCCCCGCAAGACATAAAATAATGAAATCACATATGAGAAGTCTCAAATAGGGGAACGGGGTTCTAAAAATCAAAATGACCGGTCGGGTCGTTACATTCTCCACCTCTTTAACAAACGTTCCTCTTTGAACGAGTCTAGAATCATACCTGGAGTGCTGAATAAGTGTGGATATTTGCTCCTCATGTCCTACTCGGTCTCCTAAGTCGCTTCCTCGACAGGTTGACCCTTCCAATGAACCTTTACCGCAAAAAACTTCTTAGACATCAACTGGGGAACCTACCTGTCAATAATGGCAACTGGCTCCTCCTCATAACCCAACCTCTCATCTAGCTCAACCGTGCAATAATCCAACACATACGACCTATCGGCATGGTACTTCCAGAGAATAGACACATAGAATACCGAATGAACTCTCGATAAACCAGGAGGAAAAGCAAGCTCATAAGCAACCTCCCCAACTCGCCTCAACACCTCAAATGGGCCAACAATCCTTGGGCTCAACTTGACCTTCTTCTCGAACCTCATGATACCCTTCATCGGCGAAAGTTTCAAGAGAACCTTCTCGCCCACCATACATGATAAATCAAGCTCCTTCCGATCCACGTAACACTTCTATATGGACTGTGCTGTGCGAAGTCGCTCCTGAATCAACTTTACATTCTCCAAGGCATCCTTCACTAGATCGGTGCCATATAACCTAGCCTCGCCAGGCTCAAACCATCCGATGGACGAACGGCATCGCCGACCATATAAAGCCTCAAATGGAGCCATCTCAATGCTGGACTGATAACTGTTGTTATAAAAAAAACTAGGCCAAAGGAAACAACTGATACCACTGCCCTCCTAAGTCAACCACACACGCTCTGAGCATATCCTCAAGAATCTGAAATGTCCGCTCCGACTTCTTGTCAGTCTGCAGATGAAAGGTTGTGCTGAGCTCTACCCGGGTGCCCAACTCGCTCTGTACTGCTCTTCCAGAAATGCAAAGTGAAATAAGGGCCTCTATCTAAAATGATGGTAACAGGAACACCATGCAACTAGACAATCTCCTGAATGTAAATCTGGGCCAATCTCTCTAAAGAGTACATCGTCACAACCGGAATAAAGTGTGCCGACTTGGTCAGCCTGTTGACAATGACCTAAATGGCATCAAACTTCCTCAATGTCCGCGGGAACCCAACTACAAAATCGATAGTAATACGCTCCCATTTCCACTCTGGTATAACCATCTATAGGAGTAGGCCACCTGGCCTCTGGTGCTCATACTTAACCTTCTAGCAATTTAGACATCTCGCTATATACTCAACTATGTCCTTCTTCAACTGCTGCCACCAATAATGTTGCCTTAGGTCGCGATACATCTTCGTAGCACCTGGATGAATGGAATATCGAAAACTATGTGCCTCCGTTAGAATCTTCTCCCTCAAGCAATCAACATTAGGAACACATAGGTGACCCTGGACTCGTAGAACACCATCCTCACCGATAGTAACCTCCTTGTCACCACCCTGTAGTACCGTCTCTCTAAGAACCAACAGGTGTGGATCATCGTACTGACGATCCTTGAACTGCTCAAATAATGAAGACTGAGCCACAACACATGCAAGAACTCGACTGGGCTCTAAACTATCAAACCTCACAAGTCTGTTAGCTAAGGACTGAATGTCCAAATCCAATGGTCTCTTCTCTACTGAAATGAATGCCAAACTACCCATACTCTTGGCCATTCTGCTTAAGGCATCCACAGCCACATTCCATTGCCCGGATGTTAAAGAATGGTACTATCATAGTCCTTCAGTAACTCAAGCCACCCATGCTGCATCAAATTAAGATCCCTCTGCTTAAACAAATATAGCAAGTTGCGATGATTGATGTATAAACCTCACAGGACACCCCATAAAGATGATGCCTCCAGATCTTGAGAGCATGAAGTATCGCGCCCAACTCCAAATCATATACAGGGTAATTCTTCTCGAGGGACTTCAACTGACGTGAAGCATCTGCAATAACTCGCCCCTCCTGCATCAATACATAACCCAAGCCAATGTGTGATGCGTCATAATACACAGTATACATCCCTGAACTGGAAGACAATACTAACACCGGCATTGTAGTTAATGCGGTCTTGAGCTTCTGAAAGCTCGTCTTGCAATCATAGGACCATCTAAACGGAGCACCCTTCTGGGTCAATCTAATTAAAGGTGCTGCAATATATGAGAAGCCCTCCACAAACTGACGATAATAGCCTGCTAAACCCTAAGAAACTCCGGATCTCGGTCGCTGTGGTAGGACGAGCCCAACTCTGGACTGCCTCGATCTTCCTGGGACCTACCTTAATACCCTCACCAGATACAACATGCCCCAAGAATGCCACAGAATCTACACAGAACTCGCACTTGGAGAACTTAGCATATAGCTTCTGTTCACGCAAGGTCTGAAGCACAACTGCACAAAAACTGCTCGTGCTCCTCCATACTATGCGAGTAGATCAATATGTCATAATTGAAGATAATGACAAATGAGTCAATATATGGCTTAAACACCTAGTTCATCATATCCATAAATGCCGACGGGGCGTTGGTCAAGCCGAAGGGCATCATTAGAAACTCATAGTGCCAATATCTAATCCGAAAAGCCGTCTTCGGAACATCCGAAGCTCGGATCTTAAGCTGATGATACCTAGATCTCAAGTCGATCTTAGAGAACACCCTGGCACCCTGCAACTGGTCAAACAAATCAATACTACGCGGCAACAGGTACTTGTTTTTAATGGTAACTTTGTTCAACTGGAG
Source organism: Nicotiana obtusifolia (assembly GCA_002018475.1). Taxonomy (NCBI): domain Eukaryota; kingdom Viridiplantae; phylum Streptophyta; class Magnoliopsida; order Solanales; family Solanaceae; genus Nicotiana; species Nicotiana obtusifolia. Next base: position 164,234 of record MCJB01037552.1, on the reverse strand, counting down.
GAAATCAATGCACATCCACATACTCCCATCCTTCTTTTTTACAAATAATACTGGTGCACCCGAAGACGACACACTCGGTCTGATGAACCCCTTCGCGAGCAACTTCTCAAGTTTTTCCTTCAACTCTTTCGGAGTCATGTGGTACGGTGGAATAGAGATAGGCTGGGTACCTGGTGCCAAATCAATACTAAAATCGATATCACGACCTGGTGGCATGCCTGGTAGATCAAAAGGAAACACATCGGAGAACTCCCGCACCATGGACACTAAATTAATCGTGGGAGTCTCTGTGGCAGTATCCCGAACATAAGCTAGATAAGCCAAACAACCCTTCTCGACCATGTGTCGAGCCTTCAAGAAAGAGATAACTCGGCAAGATGTACTGATAGATAAACCACTCCACTCCTATCTAGGCAACTATAGCATTGCCAAGGTAACAGCATAGAAATCAAGAACAGCATGGTACTGAGACAACCAGTCCATGCCCAGGATGACCTCAAAGTCGATCATATCGAGCGACAGAAGATTTGCTCTGGTCTGATAATCATAGAAAATCACAATACAGGACCAGTAAATCCGATCCACAATGACAGAATCGCCTACTGGCGTATACACATATATAAGAGCACCCAAGGACTCACGAGAGACACCTAGATAATGAGCTAATAGAGATGAAACATATGAATATGTAGAACCTGGATCAAATATGCCCCAAAGCCTAGGGAAAAATCTCCTCATGTGACCAAGCTCCCCGCCCTCATAGCAACCTCTCTATGTAGAAAATGACTGACCCTGAGTCTGACCCTGAGGACCTGAATACGCGCTGGAAGAGCCCTGAATAGCCGGTGGACTGTAGGAGCTATCTGGAGTGGTGCTGCCTCGAGAAGGTGGTGGTGTTGCATAAGTGGTCCTGCTGGACTGACCCTTCATGAACTGGCCCCTGTCCCTAGACGGGGCACCGCTGAATCCTCCAGAAAGTTGAGGCCTCTTCACCCCCATCATATACAATCAGCCCTGGCTGCGGATACCCTCAATCCGCCGAGCTATCCTCACAACCTGCTCGTAAGGAGTCCCCATCTCAACCTCTTGGGCCATAGTAACCTGAATACCATAATGCAAACCCACAATAAACCTCCGTACTTTTTGCATCAGTGGAGAGTATCATAAGTGCATGGCGAGAAAATTCTGAGAACCTCGCCTCATAATTGGTCACAGATATCTCACCCTATTGGAGCCACTCGAAGTGACCTCGTAGCTTTTCCCTCTGAGATGGAGGAATACATCTCTCTAGAAAGAGATGTGTGAGCTGATCCCAAGTCAAGGGACGCAAACCCGCTGGTCTGCTAAGAAGATAGGACTGCCACCATCTACAGGCCCTACCCTCTAACTGAAACATGGTGAAGTCCACCTCGTTAGACTCCAATATTCTCATGCTATGCAGCATGTCTCTACAACGATCAACAATATCCTAGGGGTCCTCATGTCGCTCACTGCCAAAGGCAAGAGGATGCAGTCTGGTCCATCTATTCAACAGCTTATGCGGCTTGATGGCCGCATTTGTTCTGGGCTCTGGTACAGCCGGTGTAACTGGATGAGCCTCGCCCATAGGTAGCGCACCTAGAGTCTGATATAAAGCAGCAGCGTGCCCTGGACCCTGAGCGTTAGGGATCTGTGCTCACCCTCCCGCCTGAGATATGGCTGGGTCTGCTAGAAATAAACCAGCCTACGTCATAGAGTCTCCTGAAAGCTCGATACAAACATGAAATCCGCTAGGGCCGGCTACGCTGCAAGCACCTCACCCTGCTTCTCAATGACAAGATCCTCCACTGGATCCACTGGTGGTACAACGGGAGAAACTCTAAGACGCCCTCATCCTCTAGCAAGAGCTGGAGCCCTACTTCAGCCTCTACCTCGGCCTCTAGCAACAGGGGGAGCAGCTCTTCCACCGTCAGGTACATCTGCTGCATGCGTTCTCACCATCTGTGAGGGAATAAGAGAAAGATATTTAGCACAACATTAACTGCACGATAGGTGATGAAGGAAGAGACATTTCCTAACACCCTATAGCCTCTCGAAGATAAATGCGGACGTCTCCGCATCGATCCGCAAGACTCTATTTGGTCAGCTCATGACTTGTGAGACCTATGTGAACCTAGTGCTCTGATACCAAGCCGTCATGATCCAATTCCCACTACAGGCCGTGATGGCACCCAACTTCGCTGCTAGACAAACCAACGGTGAGCTATCCATTTAATTATTCATTTTAATATTTTTAAAGTCATCAATCTTATTTAATAACGAAACAAATATTAGGTGATCATAGTAATGTAAAGCATAAACTAAACATGAGAGTGAAGTAGTGAATTCAATAATCAAAAACCATGAGTGTCTACAAAAATTTTCCAAAATACGGTGTCACAAGTGCACGAGCATCTCGTAAAATATACAAATCTCCCTAGAACTACTATTTGAAACAGAATAGACAGAAACGTTAAACATGACAAGAGAAAGCTCTAGGTGTTGCAGAATGTAGCATGAGAAGCTGCTCAGTAGTGTACATACACTACCGAGGTCGTACAGCCCGATCCATGGATGCATCATATTATATATAAATATAGCCGAGGCGTTCAGCCCAATCCACAGGAAAAAGGAAAAATCTTCGGACTACGAATTAAGTGTTTACAACTCCAAGGCAATCCCATAAAAGAATATAAATTACCATCAATAATTAAACATTCCCCAAATCATTAAGTAATGACGCTCGATTTAACATAATCTTTAACAACATTTTTCTTACTAACACGAGTAATTAAACTAGCAAGTTGAGTTCAAATAGTGCAAGTAAATGCATAATAAGGCCCTATGTCTACCCGGACATAACATGAATTTTAGCTACATATGGACTCTCGTCACTTTGTGCGTACGTAGCACCCATAATCAGTAGAAAATAATAATTTAAACACTTATGGGGTTAATTCCTTTTTGCAAGGTTAGGCAAGAGACTTACCTCGTTTTCAAGTCCACTTCCCCGTCCACGAATCGCACTAAAAGCCTCAAGTCGGTGCCGAGCAATTTGAAACTAGCCAAAGATTGTACAAACTAATCAATATTTTCTCAAAAGTTTATAATTTAACTATTAGAGTAATTACCCAACCTAATTTGGAAGATTTCAAAAATTTACCCCCGTGCTCGGATTCCAAAAACTTTTGTAAATAATTATTACCATAACCACACAAGCACAAATATATAATTTCTCCTCAATTCTATATCAATTTTCGTGGTCCAATCCCATTTTTATCAATACCTAAGTTTTTCAACAAATTACTAAAATTTCAATAATTTACATGTTAAAGTCTACCCATAATCTATGTATTAAACTCACATTGGGTAGGAAGTACTTACCTTATGATATTAGATGAAAACCCCCCTTCTGAGAGCTCTAAAATGGGCCAAGGAAAATGAAAACGAGAGAAAATGGCCTAAGTCTCGATTTTAATAAATACACTGCCCGGATTTTCCTTCTTCATGATCGCGACAATCGCCTCACGATTGCGAAGGCAAAGCGGCCAAGGCGCTGAATGATTGCACATAGTGAATGCGATCCAAGCCTTGCAAATGCGAAGCCTCGCCTGGCCTGCCCTACATGAACGCGAGGGCCTCTTCGCGAACACGATGACCAACAGTTTGCCCTCCCAGCTCACCCTTGCCCTTCACGAACGCGAAGACCAGTGGCCCAGAGCTTCGCGATCGCGAGCTCCTTAACGCGAACGCGAAGAACAAACTATTCCCAGTCCAATTTCCTTCATCGCGAACGTGAGGCCTTCTCCGCATTCGCGAAGAAGGAAACCAAAACAGTAGTTAGCAGAATTTTGAACTCAACTCCGGGTGGTCCGGAACTCACTTGAGCCATCCGGGACCTCGTCCAACTGCACAAAAAGTCCATAAAGATAATATGGACCTTACTGAACCCTCGGAACAGGTAAAAGAATATCGAAACTAAGAATCACACCCCATAACTGAATTGATCAACTTATGAACTTCAAACTTCTTAAACTAGCTCCGAACGCGTCGAATCATACTTAGACAACTCAGAATGATACCAAATTTCACGTACAAGTCATAAATAACCATATGGACCTATTCCCAGGCTCGGAATCCCAAACGGACCTCGATAACACAAAAGTCCACTTCAAACCAATTTTAAAGAACTAGAAAACCTTAAATGTGCCAACTTTCAACATTAAGCGCCAAAATGCTCCCGGATCATCCGAAACCCGATCTGAACACACGCCCAAGTCCAAAATTATCATACAAACCTATTAGAACCAAATCCAGGTTCCAAGATTGTTTACTCAAAATGTTGACTCAAGTCAAACTTGACCATATTAAGGAACTATGTATTCTGATTTCTACCAGAACCCTTCCAAACCTAAACCAACCATTTCTGCAAGTCATAAAACAGTAAAAGCACATACACGAAATCTCAATTAGGGGAACGGGGATCTAGAAAGCAAAATGACCGATCGGTCATTACAAATCTATTCATAGATTCTCCACAAATTTTATAATATAATAAATAATATTTCCACATAACGAATATGTTAAGAACGTCCCTGGTTCCCAAAACATTATGAACATGAATTCAAAGAATCCAATGATACGGAATCTTATAACACTAAAGATAATGTTATTCCTATTTCTTTGAGCTTTCATATGGTCTTATAGAGCTACTCATGATCATCGAGATGGTTAGGTACTTACATGAGAAACAGGTGCTACATGTGACTCAAACATATCGCTCTCACATGTAATGACTTTATCGAATCAATTTTTAACATTTCCATTAGCGAAAATAGGAATGTCATTTGCATAATCATGTGTTACATGACCTATGGACGGTCGGATGAAACGCATAGGTGCATAGTAAAGGTGAGCCCTATGGACGATCTGATGAAACGCATAGGTGCATAGTAAAGGTGAGACCTATGGACGGTCTGATGAAACGCATAGGTGCCACTTTTGCTATCCTTCACTTGTGCATATTGTTACATGCCCTATGGATGGTCTAGTGAAATGCATAGGCACAAAGTAAAGGTTGACTACAGACAGACTGATAAGATGCATAGTTCAACGCAGGCTAAGGTGGGCCGTATAGACGGTCTGGTGAAATACATAGGTGCTATTTTCATTCTCTTTGTTTGTGCATATTGTTACATTTACATTATATTTTGTATCCCACACATAGCTCATATTGCTCACTTGATCCAAAAGAAGTTCAGAATGACGTAAGTATAATAAGACTTGACATGTGATTCTATATGTTGTTTCTTAGCTTCTTGATGTACTTCATTTACCTCTTATTTGAGCTACAATGGTTTCATACGTTATTCTATCTACCTTACATACGAGTACTATTCCACATGTAATCACGTCCCTTTTGCTGGGGGCGCTGCATCTTTTAATGGATGCAAGTATACTTCTATTGGATGATGGAGATCTTTGTTAGGGATCTACCTCACTACTCCAACTTATGGTAAGCCCGCTACAGTTTTAGTGGATATTTGAGTGTAGTTCATTTTATATACTTTGGTATCTATTCTCATATAAGTTCCTTGTACACAATAGATCATGTACTTAAGTTTTGAGTTTCGTCATATATTTATGGTCACAGTATTTTTAGTTATTTATAGAGCTATGTATCCATCTTGAGAAGAATTTTAGGTTATTGAGCGAAATGCATTTAATTTAAAAATTAAGATCTAATTATGTTATAGTAAATTGTGAATGAGTAAGGATGAGAGGTTGATGTAATGTAGGCTAGCTCAATTGGGTTAACTCAGTTGAGCACCGTTCACGCTCCCCAAGATTGGGGCATGACATAGAGTTTTAGGTAAATAGCTGTATTATCATGGAGCCTATTCTATTCCAATTTATAATGAGTGAGTACAAGTGTTGGATAAGCCATAGGAGTATGGCTATATCACTTACCTAAGATGATTATACACTTACTAGGAGGATAAACATAACACCATACGTTGTATGGTTACAATAGTCCTAATATTATGTGCATTCAATCTATTTGTTATTGTTCGCAAAACTATATCCCATTGGCATGACTTTATGCTTATTTATTTGTACACCAAACCCTATCATGTTGACATGACTATGTATGCATTCAGCCTCTCTATTGAATTGTTCCTAAAATCCTGCCAAATTGGCATAAGTTGTCTGTGTTGTTCAATAAAGTATTCTTTGGATTTTCAATTTCAATTTCGATCAAACCACCTTAAATCTACTCCAAATGATCTCAAATTTGAAACAAAGCCTCCAAACACTAACATAATGACACTCAATCACTAATTTAGTTAAATAATACCAAATTACCCACTTTATTTTCTTCAACACTTTCTAAGAAACAACAATGGAGTTTTGAGATTTTAAAGTAAATCATTAAATTAGTATTTGAACTAAATAATTAATCATGAATAAATAACACTCAAAGAATTTTAATAATAATCAATTATTAATTTCAAAATCACTGTATACGTCGAAATTGCGCTCGACTATTGCACGACAGATCGGGCTCGGAACGCAAAGGGTTGAAGATCGACCCCAAGTTCATCGAAGCAGAACACGAGGTAAGAATGTCCGTCCTCGAGAACACTGAGCCCATGATTCTGAACCGATCTTGACCCCGAACATGCTCGAGGGAAGATCGTCGAACCTAAATAACAGAAAGCCACAATATCCGTAATGGGTCAAGCATCGCGGCGTGAATATCGGCACGAATCAATGGAACCGCTTAATTAGCAAATCAGGAGATTTTTGTCCTTATATAGAGTTGTACCTAAAGTAGGATTCCCCTACTATATAAAAGGGGGTCTAATTATTTGTAAGGGACTTTGGATCTAATCACGAAAAATAGCAATAGATTGATCTCTTTAGTTATTATTGTCTCATTATTCTATTTCTAACTCCGATTGCAACATTTCTTAGCCCAAGGACGATCATCCTACAAGGCCAACGCTACCCAACTTGTGTGGTTTGCATTCATCTTTTGCCATTAATTTTAATTTCAATTTGATTTCTCATTTTTGTATTAAATTAGATCATGTATCCTTAAAACCGCATATAAATTTAATTGTTATCCGATTTTGAAGGTAAATAGTTTGGCGCCCACCTTGGGGCTAAGGATAATAGTGGTTATTTGATACAAATCTCCATAAAACACACACTACTTCACACTTGCTCTTTGAAGTGTCTTTGATTCCAGGCTATAATACAGAAATGTCAAACTCTCAATCAGTACCTCTGCACGTTTACAACGAGTCCGATCACCAAGGTGAAAATAACAACATAGCGTCCGGTAACGAGATCCTGATTGTTGACCCGATTGGCACTAATTCACACATGGCAGTTGATGCGGATCCGCCTACCGAACCCTCAAATAGCGTTCATAGAGAAGTACAATCAATAACTCGAAACCCCCAAAACGTTGAAGGGGACGGGATCAGCCTCCGGATGATCATTGAAATGTTATAGGCTCAACAGACGGTGATAGCCCAGTTACAAAACTGAAGCCAAATCCTGAACAGGGTTGAGCCCGGCCCTTCTGGGAAATTACCCACAGGGATGAATCAATCGTAGGAAGGTCGAATGAATATGAATCGGCGGCAAACCCCGGAATTTTGAAGATGCTCAAGGATCTGACAAAACGGATAGAATCGGGAGAGAAAAAGACCGAGGCAAATTACCAAAAGGTGGAAACCTACAACTCCAAGATAGACTAAATCCCAAGGGCACCACCGATGTTGAAAGGCCTAGATTCCAGGAAGTTCGTGCAAAAATCTTTTCCACCGAGTGCGACTCCGAAACCGATCCCCAAGAACTTTCGTATGCCCCAAATACCCAAGTATAAAGGAACGACCAACCCGAACGAGCATGTAACCTTGTATACATGTGCTACCAGAGAGTTCGTGTCCCGGTTTTAAATGGAACGGATGGATCTGCCGCCAGTCACTGACGATTGGGCTGTTCAAGCTTTCACTCAGGGACTCAATATTCGAAGCTCAACGGCTTCGCAGTAACTAAAGCAGAACTTAATAGAATACCCCGTTGTTACATGGGCTAACATACATAACTGGTACCAGTCGAAAATCAGAGTCGAAGACGATCAACTCGGGGCCTCTTGGGGATCCATTTATCCCGTTGGAGCTCTTGACAGAGTCAGGAGGGATATTGATCCCGAACCAAGATTGAACAGAGATCAACATCAGCCATATCTCGGGGACAGAAAAATCAGAGTATCAAGGTGGAACTCCCTGAGAAATGAAAGGAGAAATGACCGAGACCAGAGCAGCCGGGGACTCATGACCAAAAGCAGCTTCGAAAGGCCCATCGGGCATAAAGAAGCACTGCGGCTATCGAAGTAAAATTTTAATGTCGATGCTGTATCTAATGTATCGGCTATTGATCGTATCAAAGATACTAAATGGCCTCGACCACTACAATCTGATCCGACCCAAAGGGATCCTAACCAAATGTGCAAATATCATGGCACTCACGGTCACAGAACGGAAGATTGTCGGCAACTGAGAGATGAAGTAGCCCGGCTACTCAATAACAGACATCTTCGAGAATTCCTGAGCGACCGAGCCAAAATCATTTCAGGAACAGGAATTCTGAAAAATGAGTGGGGCAAGAAGAACCTCAACACGTCATCAACATGATCATCGGTGGAGTCGATACCCCTCAGGGGCTGATGTTGAAACGCACCAAAATATCCATTACAAGGGAGGAATGGACTCGGGATTACACGCCGAAGGGAACTTTATCTTTCAATGACGAGGACACGGAAAGGATTGTACAGCCCCACAATGACGCACTAGTAATATCTATACTCGTACAAAAAATTAGTGTTAAACGTGTGTTAATCGATCCAGTTAGCTCGACCAACATCATTCGATCAAGGGTCGTGGAGCAACTTAGCCTGCTATACCAGATCGTCCCTACAGCCCGAGTTCTTAACGGATTCAACATGGCATGTGAGACCACCAAGGGTGAGATAACGTTACCGATAAATACCGCTGGAACCATTCAAGAAACAAAGTTCTGTGTGATCGAAAGGGACATGAGGTACACTACTCTGTTCGGGAGACTGTGGATCCACGACATGAGGGTGGTGCCTTCGACACTGCACCAGGTGTTGAAATTTATGAGGCCCGATGGAGTTAAAACGGTCTACGGGAAGCAACCGGCCGCAAAAGAAATATTCGTGGTCGAAGAGGTGACGCCAGCACCAATGGTTCCAAACCAAGTGATTGAAGACAGGACGAAATATCAATCACAGATACCGTCTTCGGAAGATATGAACAAACAAACATCTATCGAGGATGATGATTATGGGATTCCCAAATCTTTTATCACCCCTGATAATTTCGATGCCACTAAATTGACGTCCGAGGAACTGGAACAAGTCATGCTGTAAGAGGACTTGCTCGATCAAAAGGTATACCTGGGCACGGGGCTGAGCCTCAAGCTTAGGACAAAACTTATTGAATTTCTTACAACTAATAAAGACTGTTTCGCTTGGTCTCACCTCGATATGACAGGTATCCCATCAGAGATAACCACTCACAAGCTGAGCCTGGATCCGAAATTCCATCCAATTAAACAAAAAAGGAGGGCCCAGTCCGAAATCAGACATGCTTTCATCAAGGATGAGGTAACTAAACTTTTAAAGATAGGGTCTATTCGAGAGGTGCCCGGATTGGTTGGCTAACATAGTGGTAGTCCCTAAGAAAGGGAATAAATTAAAAATGTGTGTAGATTACAAAAATTTGAATAAAGTATGTCCTAAAGACTCTTTTCCCTTGCCCAACATCGACCGCATGATCGATGCTACTGCTGGCCACAAGACCCTTAGTTTTCTCGACGCATATTCCGGATACAACCAAATACAGATCGACCCAGGTGATCAGGAAAAAACTTCCTTCATCACTAAATATGGCACATATTGTTATAATGTAATGCCATTTGGGTTAAAAAATGCGGGTGCCAATTACCAACGCCTAGTAAACCGAATGTTCAAGAAACAATTAGGGATGTCAATGGAGGTTTATATTGACGACATGTTAGTTATGTCCCTGCGAGCAGAGAACCATTTAAGACATTTGCAGGAAACATTTAGTATACTAAAGCAGTACAACATGAAGCTGAACTCGAAAAAATGCGCGTTTGGAGTAGGGTCGGGTAAATTCCTCATATTCATGGTGTCAAATCGAGGAATCGAGATCAAACATGAAAAGATCACAGCTGTCGAAGATATCATGGTCGTGGACAATGTGAAATCCATGCAATAGTTGACCAGGCGAATAGCCGCTCTGGGGCGATTTATTTCGAGGTCGTCCGACAAAAGCTACCGGTTCTTCGCACTATTGAAAAAGAAGAACGAATTTTGATGGACCCCGGAATACCAGCAAGCTTTGGAAGAACTCAAAAGGTATTTATCGAGCACGCCATTGCTTCATACACCGAAGGCGGACGAACAACTATACCTTTACTTGGCGGTCTCGGAGACAGTGATAAGCAGAGTCCTAGTTTGGGAAGAACAAGGTGCGCAATTTCTAATTTACTATGTCAGCAGAACCTTAAGTGAAGCCAAAACTAGGTACCCCCACCTAGAAAAACTGGCGCTCTCTTTGTTAAGTGCCTCTAGGAAACTGAAATCGTACTTCCAATGTCATCGCATATGTGTCGTAAAGACTTACCCATTGAGGAATGTTATGCATAAGCCCGAGCTCTCAGGCCGATTGGCCAAATGGGCCATATAAATAAGTGGGTACGACATTGAGTATCGACCTTGGACCGCCATTAAATCTTGGGTGTTGGCAGATTTCAAGGCGGATTTCACACCGACCCTAATACCTGAGGTTGAAATAGAGTTGTTAATTGACTCAGGAACCTCCTCGGGAATATGGACCCTTTTTACAGATGGTGCCTCAAACGCAAGGGGGTCCGGACTTGGCATTGTATTGAAGCCACCAGCAGGTAACATAATTAGAAAATCTATTAAGACTATGAGATTGACTAACAACAACGCCGAATATGAAACCATAATTGAAGGCCTAGAACTAGCCAAGAGCTTGGGAGCGAAAGTGATCGAAGCCAAGTATGGCTCCCTTCTTGTGGTAAATCAAGTCAATGGAACGTTCGAGGTCAGAGAGGAACAGATGCAAAGATACTTAGACAAACTACAAGTGACATTACATCGGTTCAAAGAATGGACATCTTACAACATATACCTCGGGATCAAAACAGCAAGGCCGACACCTCGCCAACTTGGGGTCATCGATCGAAGACGACGAATTCGACTCGGGAAAAGTCGTACAACTTATGAGGTTAGTAGTGGAGGAAAGTCATGTTGAGATCAAGTCAACGAGCCTAACTTGGGATTAGAGGAACAAATACGTAGAATATCTCAGCTTCGATAAGCTGCCCTCGGATTCAAAAGAGTCGAGGGCCCTGCGTACAAAGGTGGCCTGATTTAGCTTGTCCGAAGACGGAATCTTGTTCAGAAGAACATTTGGTGGCCCACTCGCGATATGTCCGGGACCGGGTGATACTGAATACATTTTGAGGGAAATCCATGAGGATACCTACGGAAACCATTCAAGCGCCGAGTCATTGATTCGAACAATAATCAGAGCCGGTTATTACTGGGTCGATATGGAAAAAATGCAAAGGAATTCATTCGAAAATGTGGCGAATGCCAAAGGCACGCCCCAATGATCTATCGACCCGGGGAGATGCTCCACTCAGTTTTTTCACCATGGCCAATCATGAAGTGGGGGATGTACATCGTTGGCCCTCTTCTATGGGCACCAGGTAAAGCTCAATTTATACTATTTATGATTGATTATTTTTCTAAATAGGTGGAAGATCAGGCATATGAGAAGGTTAGGGAAAAAGAATTCATCGATTTCATTTGGGATCACATCATATGCCGATTTAGAATGCCAGGCGAGATCATATGCAACAACGGGAAGCAATTCATCGGTAGAAAAGTAACCAAATTCCTCGAAGATCACAAGATCAAAAGGATCCTATCAACACCCTACCACCCTAGTGGGAATGAACAAGCCGAATCTACCAAAAAAATCATACTCCAAACCCTCAAAAAGAGGTTAATCGATGCCAAAGGGAGATTGAAGAAAATATTACCCGAAGTCCTATGGGCATACCATACAACCGCGAAATCTAGCACCGTGGCTACCCCGTTCTCTCTGGTTTATGGTGCCAAAGCTTTGATACCGGTCAAGGTCGGGGAGCCAAGTATCATATTCCGGTATGCAATAGAGGAATCGAACCACAAAGCCATGAATACGAACTTAGAGTTGTTATATGAGAGACACGAAGCCGCCCTTGTTCGATTAGCTGCTCAAAAGCAAAGGATCGAGAGGTATTACAACAGAAGGGCCAACCTTTGATACTTCAACATCAGGGACTTAGTACAAAGAAAGGTCACGCCGAACACACGGAGTCCGAATGAGGGAAAGCTGGGACCAAACTAGGAAGGACCTTATTGTATCATTAAAATCAACGGAAAGGGATCCTACAAGCTCGGAACGATGGATGGAAAAAAACTACCGAACAACTGGAATATAACTCACTTAAAGCGGTATTACTGCTAAGGTAAAACCTTGTTCTTTATTTTGTTTCTTTTATTTGCATTACGAACTAACGCTTGCAGGTATCAAACAAGGGGCCATACGGGATGTTAGGTCTAAAAGCATTCATTGCACTCCTTTTCCCTTGGACCGATTTTGTCCCGAATGGATTTTACGGTAATGTTTTTAACGAGGCAACAAGTAAATTGTGCTAACCTAGATTCGAAGGTTCGTAAAGAATCGGTGACAACAGTATTCGATCCTGTCTTCGATCGAACCCGAATATTGGGGGGGCCACTTTAGCATGGAAAGAGACTTCAGGATTCAAGGGTTGAAGATCAATAAGATTAAATGTAAGGGCCAAACGATCAAATGAACCGTGCACAAATAGATTGATCGAACCTTGACGCAAAACTTGTACACATACATGGCAGAATAAAGTGAAATCTCTTCTTTGAAAACGTCTTGTATTTTAAAACTTTTCCTTTACATTTCTAAAGGAATTCCCTGCTTTCGATCCCCTAAAGGAAACGAGCCTAAGGGCTGCCATAACCTGAGTTCGAATAATCACTCTCTCACTCGGGACTGCCGTCCGAAAAACAAACTCAGACGGTCCAAGTTATTAGATCTCGAGGACATAATTCCTATTAGGCAACCCCCGAACTTTAAAGGCTAAGGCCGTTCCGAGTTAACAGCACTTGAGGGCACGAAGCTTATTTGGCAGTTCCCGAATTAAAAGGCTAACGCCGTTCCGAGTTAACAGCACTCGGGGCACGAAACTTATTTGGCAACGCCCGAATTAAAAGGCTAAGGCTGTTCCGAGTTAATAACACTCGAGGGCACGAAGCTTATTTGGCAATGCCTGAATTAAAGGGCTAAGGCCATTCCGGGTTAACGAAACCTGAGGGCACAAAGCTTATTTGGTATTGCCTGAACTATAAAGGATATGGCCGCATAAACACGGCTCGGAGACGTCTGAAGCCCGTAACAAAAAAAACAAGGCATTGAAATTTCTTAACCGGTTCTAAAGGCTACCCTCGGCAAATTATAAACCTAAACTACTTTGGGGAAGAAAGTTTTCGGTAACACCGAATCCCACGAAGCCTCGAAATGAAATAACTTTAAAGGTAAGGTTCGTTCGAGCCTTTAAACACAACCTAACTATTTCATGCTTGTGAGCACGTGATTTTTGCCATACCCGAAATACTCCTATTAAATCAATAAAATAGATTTTAATTAATTATTAGCCATTTTAGGAATTTTATTAGATTTTTAATTACTTATATTCTCTTGTTTGTTTAATTTTTAAGTAATTAACTCATGAAAATACCCAAAAATATCATGCATTGCAGTAAGGATTTATTTTACATTTTTAGAATTGAATTAGTAACAATGGGTTTTATAAAATTGAAAAAATCATAAAAATAGTTCATTTTGCACTTTTCTTAATTTTTAATCTTTAATTCTTATAATCAAGTGTTATTATTATTTTATGAATAGTTATTTAGCTTAATTTCACATTTGGGTAATTTAGGATTTTTAATTAGTAAGTCCTCTAGTTTTAAAAATTAAAAAAAAAATAATAAAATCAAATTAATAAAAAGGGAATTGAAAACAAAATAAGACATAAGAGAAAATCGGATTGGGCCACGGATTAAACTAAGCCCAAATGAAAGACCAACCAGAACCAGCCCAAAAATCCTTTCCCCCCCTTTTTAACCAAACGACCCCGTTTTAGTTTATTTGGCCCATCTGAGCCGTTGATCTCAACAGATCTAACGGCTCAGAACTCGTTCCCCTTTCTCTTTATATATGTCCGATCGATCCCCTACCCCCCACCATTTCCATCGTTCCAAACACAACCCTTTCTGAAAAAAACCCTAGCCGCCCCCCAGAAGCTCTCCGCAGCCATGGCTGCTACCCCCTCAAATCCACTCCAAAATCAACCAAAATCACACCCTAGAACCGTCCCCACCCCCTCATCCCAAACCTATACTTCGTTCCAACTGAAAAACCTTGAAACTCCCTCGATTTCAAATCAAAAATCAGAAATTTAACGTCAAAAATAAATCGATGGCTTTTCTGGAGTCAAGTTAAAATCAAAACAGACTTTAACCGTGTGTTCTTAACAAGAGCACACGATTAAGGTCACTTTTGATTTAAAAATCAGATTGGTTTAAATGTTAAGTCTGAGGTATTTTCTTGTCCTTTCATTGTTTTTATTTATTTATTTTTTTTTGTTTTCTACCGTGTTACTGTCTCTCATCACCTACTCCTTCTTTAATTTTCCATTTGGGGTCATGTGTGCATGTTTCTGTTTTCTCCCTTGTCCACTGTCGTTTGGGTCTGAAATGGGCTGAGACCCTTTGAAAGACCATGGATGAAACATGAAGTTTCTGAAAATTGAAGCCCAAAGAGATTAGTTCGAAATTGGACTTAGGTATCGTCTGGGTCGGGTCAACTTGACCCGTAAAATGGTTAAAACTAGAAAAAAGGTTAATTCGGGTAAAATCTGTGGAAGATTCTAGGAGGCCCTTAGTGGAAAATATAAAAGTAAATAGGGAAACATTAAGGGGTGAAAAGGGGATAATTAAAACTGATAACAGAAATCTGTTAGACAGATTCTATTATCACAAGCACATGCAAAACAGATTGAGGGGGGAGGATATCGTGAGTGGGATTTTGGATAACAGAAAATCTAAAAGAAACAAAAAAAAAAAAAAAAAAAAAAAAAAGAAAGATTTCATTCTTCTGACTTTTTGCATATAAAAAGGGAGGTTAAACTCTCATTGGGGGGGGGAGATTTTTTACACGGATCAGTCACTCATCGAAAGGCACACCCACACTCTCGTTTCTCTGAACAGAATAGTGCATACATACGCATATGCATGTATTCTTGTGAATTCTGGAATTCCAACATATAACTAGAGTTTCGTCTTGCTATTTGCTGGTAATCAAAGTAGATTGGTTGGGGAAGTGGCTGTTGGTTGAATGCTGTTGTTGTTAGACAAATAAGCTTTGTTGCAGCCTTATAGGTATGCTCGAACACCATTTAATTTCAAATCAATATTACAAGCAAAATGGATTTGTTTACTGCTCAAATCTGTTTAATCGACATATGTGTTCTTTATTGTTGTTTCCCTGCCAGTAGCCTTTACTTGGTTGCTATTACTGCTTTTGTTGATTCCCTTATATTAGTCTGTTAAGTGGTAGAGCTAAACTTAGTTGATTTCATAATGATTTGGTCCTGTTTGTTTGGTGTTTTGAGTGACGAAAGTCAGAATTCTGTGTTTAGTGCATACCCGTTTAGGTTTGCTGATTGTAGTTGAGGCACTCATGCTCAAAATGCATTTAGGCTTCAAAATTAGCAAGCCCATGCCTCAATTGCTATGCCTGTTAGCTCGTTGGTTGTTTTCAAATATCTTAAAATATTTAATTGAACTCAATTAACAACATCTATACTCAATAGTTAGCCAATCAGTAGCCTTTCAATCACTGATTTCTTACTTTAATTGATGTACTTCAATAATGGGTTTCACATCAAGCTCAAAGTAATTGGTCAGAATATTTTTAAGTGTTGATAGATTACATATTAGAGGCTGTCTGGAGTTCTTTGTTATATTTATCATAAAATATGAATCACTGTTGGATTATGGACTTAGATTCCTTTTAGGCTCTGTATCCTTACTTCACTTCTGCTGCATTATTAGCTCAGCCTTCTTGCTGATTGTAGTATAGTTAAAACTTAGCTGAAATCATTTGTAAAGGCAATCTAGTAGTTACTGGTGGTAATGCTAGTTTCGATATGTTGTGTCGAAATTTGGGCCAGTGTTCAAGGGGGAATGGTAAAATTCTGCAATAATTTAGTACATTAGCTTTTATAATCATTTAAGGAATCTGTAGTTATCTTGTTGATTGGTTTGATGGTTAGTGCAATTTGTAAATTCAAAACATGACCATTTCCGGAAATCTGTCAAGTTCTAAGCATGATTTTTTTTTTCTGAAATTAATGACAAATTTTAAACAGGACTGTTTTGGAATTGGTGTTATAGTTTAAAATGCGGCTGTCTCCTGAAAATTGGTGCTGAAACTCAGAGTGTAATTTTGTTATGGAATCAATGGCTATGTTTGTAATTGGGCCTGCCTTGTTGAAATTTGTTCATTTTAAGATTCAAATGTGGATGTTCTTGAAAGCTAATGTTGAATTCAGAATGTGTTTATTTTAAAAAGCGAGTAGCTACGTTTGCAATTGAATTGATTCACTATAAATGCATGGCCAAACATACCATTAGTTATTTACAAATGGACTTTTAAATGGTTTCTAAACCGATAAACTTAGCACTAACAACCTTAAAGAATCATTTAATTAATAGAGGTGAGCCATATAATTAACAAGGATCACTTATGGCCCTCTTAATAGTTAAATACAAGTTTTAAATATTTAAGCCTTAACGCTTCAAACCTTCGTAGCTTGCTGTTAGGCGCGATTAACAACGCTGTGACTATGGGTACGGTTCCTGTGACATAGTAACAATGTCAATTTCGAGGGTGCCTTTAGGTGACTCGATTTCAATAAAACTCAAATAATAAAAGTGTTCAAATAATTTGAGGCGTGCCATGCCAAATGAAATCTCCAAATACATGGCCCTCATTAATTAAATACTTAGAAAATCGAGGTGCGCTGTTTAGTGAATTTCATGGCCCTCGAAAAGCTAAAAATGCGTAGCTGCTTTAGGTGCGTTATTCTAATAACTCAATTTCCTAAATCCGGGTGCGCATTTATGTGACCCAAATCCAAATATCAATGTTTAATGAAGATGTGTTACGGATCACGGGTGCATTTATGTGACGTGGTCCGTGACATATTTTAACTAACATTGCAATTCTCCAATAATTCTAAAAGCAGAAAAGCGGGATAAAGTGAAAATATACTATAGGATAGAAATATGTACTAAAATCAAACAATAAGCTGATTATAACAATTGAGCGACCGCGCTAGAACCACGGAATCCGAGGGTGCTTAACACCTTCCCTCGGGTTAACAGAATTCCTTACCTAGAATTTCTGGTTCGCAGACTTCGTTAAGATAGTTGAAATTTTTCCTCGATTTGGGATAAAACCAATGACTTGGGGCACCAATCTAAAATTCACAGTGGCGACTCTAAAAAATAAAATAAATAATTCCATTTCTAATAATGTCACTTAAACTGGGGAAAATCTTTTATATACTCCTCAGGGGTGTACGAAAAAGAGGTATGACAGCTCTGGCGACTCTGCTGGGGACCGAACCCAGAATCTCTGGTTCAGGGTTCAAGAATTCGAGCTTAGAATAATTGTTATGATTGGCTTTATTATTATCTGATTTTATTACATGTTGAGCCCAATGTGCTAAGTGCCGCTTTTTACCGCTTTGATATTTATTTGAACTATATATAAAACTGCTGCGAACCCTTCTCTTCTCATCTTCGGGGATGTGCATGCTGGCTGTGACTCCCTATTCTGTTAGTGTCATACCTTAAATAAGAAAGAGGTCGGACAAGTTACAAAGCCGGGTGGCCATTTGGTGCCCTGTACGTAGCCCCCTCCTCGGCTCGAGTTGTCCGCTCATGTACACAAGTCTATAACAAATACCCAGATTTTCAGCTTAGAATAACATAACCTCATGCCGTATCCCTAGTAGGAACGTTTATTTGCATCATATACATTTGATTTAGGGGACTCAACACAGGGGTTGGGTCCGTCTAGGACAGGTGACCCCGAAATCAAAGACCATCCTGATGCATAATTTATGTGCTACTTGTGCATTATTTCGCCTCGATTTGCGTGTTGACCGGCTATTAGAATAAAATCAAAAAAAATTAAAAACATGAAATAATGAAAGGCGAGGTATGAGAAAATTGAGGGTCGCCTACACGTTTTGCAAAAACCTGGTGTCTAAAAATAAGTCGAAACTCTGCAGAAAATTTGAAAAAAAAAAAAGAAAAAAAGAAGATATAGAAAATGAAAACAAAATTTTCTGATTTTTCAAATAAAAAAAAAATTGAAGTCCACATATTTTGTCTCCCTAAAAAAAAAAAAAAATTAAACAAAGGAAATTTCTAAATATTTTCTCGCTTACTTTTGAAAGCTAAAAAAGACATAATATTTTGTCTTTTTAAACGAAAAACTCAAAATATGTTCCTTTATTTTGGTAAAAAATTAAAAAAAAAATAAAAATAAAAAAACTCAAAATATTTTCTTGCTTTTTCTAAGTCTTCTTTTCTTGCTTTTGTAAATGAAATGAAAGTTCAAAATTATTTGGCTTCAAAAGACTCAAAAATACTTTCGTTCGTGCTTTTTAATAATAAATAGAATCTTAGAAATTCGAGGCAATGAAATTTTTCCTTTCTTCCTTGAAAAGATAAAACAAAATTTGAACAAAAACTATTTCCTTTGAAAATTCCCAAAGTAGTCTTTCTTCAAAAAAAAATAAATAAATAAATAAAAGGATAAAAAATCCAGGACCACCTATTTCACATTTGGCTACCTGGCAGGCACAGCCCTAAAATCTTCCTCTTTGAAGTGCTGAAGGGCCGTATTTGCAAAAATAGGCGTTTAGTTAAATATGTGCAAAATCGATCTTTTCGTCTGATAATTCGCTGATTTTTTTTTGTCACCCTAATTTAAATGTGCAAAACGAGCACGAATCTAAAAATGGAGATACTAACTAAGATTCCTTTGGAGCTGCACATTTGGTGGAAGGATCTGGGTAAATTAGGGCAGAAGACGGTTAAACGGTATTTGGGTGATCTCCCGGACTTGCTGACAATTAGGCCTAGGGGAGATCTCATAAAGGCCTTAGTTACATTTTGGGATCCGGCCCACAATGTCTTTCATTTCTCAGAGTTTGAGCTTACACCGGGAAAAATGAAATTCCGTTGAGGCATGGGTATCTGGTTGCTCCAAGAGCCGTTACTCCGCATAAATTCCTAGATATGCTGAAAATAAGTAGAGGGGTCCAAAACCCGGATCTGGCAAACGGCTTTTCTACCCTGCAATTTATCTATCAGCGGTATGGTCATGCAGGGGGCTTTAATAATCCGGATAGCAAAACATGTAGTAAAGAAAACCGATCGAAATGGGAAGAACACAAGTGTTTCGCTTTCATGGTAGCATTTTTGGGTCTCCTAGTGTTCCCTAGAAAAGACGGACACATTGATATCCGGATAGCCGGAGTTGTCAACACATTGCTCACTCAGGCCAAGAGTGTCCTTGCGCCCATGATAGTATCTGAGATCTTCCGAGCCCTCACAGTCTGTAAGGCCGGAGGAAACTTCTTCGAAGGGTGCAACCTTCTGTTGCAAATATGGATGGTAGAGCATCTATGTCGGCGCCTTCGGTACATGAGGTACAAATCGACAGAAAGGAGCTGCATAGCGGAATTCCAGGCCAGGGTTGAAGGTGTTAGTATGCCTGAAGGGGTCACAGAACGGATATCCCGTCTCCGTTCTGTCACGGCGAAGCAAATAGAATGGACTCTCGGTTGTTCTCTAGTCGACGAAATCCTATATATGCCGGCTACTGGGCCTCATTTTCTCCTAATGGGTCTCAAAGAATCCAACCCTATGCACCATACCGGGTCTTGAGACAATTAGGGAGGTGCCAAATGGTACCCAAGGATGAAGATCTCAGCCGTCATGCAATTGAAATTAGTGCCGATGGACAGTTCCCGGAAAAGGCGGTTCGTCAGATTTGGAGCGAATGTCAATACCTGCCGGCAAACACTTGTTTCGGGACATGTCCCGAGGTGAAGTCTCCCCTGGTTATCTCGCCTGGTACAAGAAAAAAGCCGATTCCAAACGACCAGCCAAAAGATCCCACCTCCAAGAATTTATTGAAGAGTCACAAGCCCAATGGGACTGGTTGGCCAAAGAAAATGAATATAGGGCCACCATAAGCAAACTAGAAAAACAAGTCAGGGATCTTCATTTCGAGAAAGGTTTGCAAGCTGCAGCAGACAAAGGAGAAAAGAAAAAACTGACTCAGGAAAATGAAGCCCTCAAGGGTCAAATTCAACAGATGAAAATGGCTGCCAGAAATCAAGAAAGAAGCCAGGCAGACGGAAAGCTTATCAGCAGCTTGAGGAAGAAGGTAATAGAATGTCAAGACAGTCTAGAAAAATTTAAGGCAAATCAGGAAAAAATTAGAAAAAAATTGGCAGAAAACGCCGAAGGGCGTGCACAGTTTGTACGGCAAATAAAAAGAAAATATGAAGGAACAATCGCCGACTTGAAAAGAAAGATAACCAGTCTTGAAAATGAAGCAGAGAAACAGGCCCGGAACTTTAAAATAGACAGAGAGCATTGCTATGATCTGATGGCCCAGATGGAACATGATTTGCAACAGATATAGGATCAGAACCATCGTGACATTCAGGTGCTAAAAGCCCGAGATCAGCAAATAGGGCGCCTGCTTCAAGAGAAAGGTATTATCCGAGAAAAGATCAGGGCCATTGCCGAATATATAGTCGCGAAATGCCAAGCATGCGAAGATATGACTCAAACCACTTTCTTTGCCGCGGTAATGATATTCGTCCGCCAGATAATGAGCGATTTAGAGTAGCTCGAAGGGGATCTTGCACAGAGGCCCGTGGCAAGACCGAACGATGTCCCACGGGCCCCAGGAACTGAAGCCTTAATGTATTCTTAATTTTACAATCTGTATTTTTGTTTTCTTTATTTATTTCAAGAATTGTTTCAAGTCTATTGTAGTTTTTCTTTAAAGATTGAGTCTGTAATAGAAATATTTTATTAATGGAAATTGAAAGTTTACAAAAATGTTTCTCTATTTTCATATTTATTCCTCTAGAATTATGCAATATCTAATTTTAAAAAAAAAAGGGTGATCAACGGAAAAAGGGAAAAGAGATCAAGAATGGAACGAAAATAAAAAGTGAAAATCAGAAAGCGAAAAGAAAAGAAATAGGCAAAGCCGGAATGAAACACGCAACCATTATGAAACATATAGGAACACATTTAACTGCTTAGGTGCATCACACCCCAATGTGCGATTACCTACCTGTTATGTGCCCTGAACTAACCAGTTCGCTGTTAAGTATAGGTTTTGCTATCTTGGTGATTGGTTTTGTGGTAATCTGGCATCTCATCCATATTTCACAAGGTCGAGGGGAAGCGTTGAAATGGCGTCTGAGATAACGGTGCCAACCATTCCTATCACAGAGGAAAACCCAATTGCAGGCATATTGGTTCCAGAATTGGCAGCTGCCGAAGAAAACAGAAAATATTGCATCTCCGCATGATGGAAATGTGGGACACCTGGACGAACGGAAAGGAGCCACCAAGCGCAATCCCAGTATGTCCTGAGCTCTTTCCTAGGGCCAGTGGGACTACTAACATTCCAATAAGCTACCCATTGGGATATCCCACCACCACCGCCAATTTTGTGGGAACGCCCTCTGAAGATCGCCCCCAGGCATCAAATTCCGGTGCGGCATCAAATATATTTACTTCACCGCCTTGTGCAACCACAACGGAACCTGCTTTGCCCCGGCCAAGTTTCAATCCTTCCCCTTTTTCATATCAGGCACAGCCTTTTTCCAGTGGAATCAACTCAGTTTGCCACAATGGCTTACCATCAACTGCCCAGATATAAGTTTGCTTCAGGGCAGGAGACAAACGTAAAGACTCCTGAGCAAGATAAGATGGCTAGAAAGATGAGGAGTCTTGAACAAAGCCTTAAGAACATACAAGGTCTAAGTGGACAGAAAAGCGTATCGTACGCAGACCTATGTATGTTTCCTCATGTGCATCTGCCGGTGGGCTTCAAAACCCCGAAGTTTGAGAAATACGATGGGCACGAGGATCCTATTACTCATCTCAAAAGGTACTGCAACCAGTTAAGAGGAGCGGGCGGAAAAGAAGAGCTCCTCATGGCTTATTTTGGGGAAAGCTTAGTAGGTATCGTCTCTGAATGGTATATGGATCAGGAAATATCCTGATGGCACATTTGGGATGATTTGGCAAGGGATTTCATCCGACAGTTCCAGTATAATATTGATATTGCACCGGGCCAAAATTCCTTAGCAAATTTGAAGAAGAAAGCTACTGAAAGTTTCAGAGAGTATGCTGTCAAATGGCGCGAACAGGCGTCGAGGGTAAAACCTCCCATGGACGAGGTTGAGATGGTCAAGGTTTTCCTCCAAGCACAAGAGGCTGACTATTATCAAAATATGATGTCAGCAATAAGAAAGCCATTTGCTGAAGCCATAAAAATCGGGGAAATGGTCGAGAATGGCCTAAAAGTAGGACAGATTTTAAGCCAATCCGCGATCAGGGCCACCTCCCAAGCCATTCAAGGAAATCTGGAGGGTTAGCCAACAGGAAAAAGAAAGAAGAATCATCAATGGCTGCCTCAAGTACAAGAAAGCCTCAGCCACCTAGGCCTCTCTTCTCTGAAAGGGCCCCACAGCACTACTACCCCCACCAGGACATAGCTTATGCTCAGCCGCCATATGCAGTCATGAATGCCCAACCATATGGCAGGCCCCAACGACCATTCAATCAAAATAGAGCTCCACCTCCTAGATTTCAGCCTCCATACCAAACCTACTATAATCCTCAACCCCAACAAAATAACTTCCGTACTCGAGAGCCACCGAGGAAAAATTTCACACCCATTGCTGAGTCTTATTCAAGCTTGTTTCCGAAATTGGTCCAAATGGGTCTGCTTCAGCCTGTTCCCCCGAACAGGCAAAACCCAGAATCGCCCTCCTATCAAAGGGGAACCCGATGTGCATACCACTCCGGGGCCGAACGGCATGATACAGAGAACTGTTGGACACTGAAAAGGGCAGTGGAAGATCTAATCGAATAGAAAAGAATAGTGCTAAGGGATGAGGACGTCCCCAATGTAACCAATAATCCACTACCGGCTCACAACAACGGGCCGATTATTGGAGTGATTTGTGAGGACAAGGAGTTCAACCCAGCTTTGAAGGCTATCATCGCCAGAGCCGACACAGAAACAAAACCAAAAGCTGTCCCAAAACAGGACAACACAGAGAAGAGCCAAAGTGTTCCTCCAAAGGTGGAAGAGAAGTCAAAGGCTGAAATCAGGTCATTGCTATCCAAAGATGCTATTCTTTACATCCCCTGAGGGCACAAAAAAGAGCGAAAGCCATTAAGCCCTCCCAAGAGATTTGAGTTAAATAAACAAAAAACTCAAATGTATGTGCAAAAGGGAACCTATGTGGTTCGGGGACCAGTATGTCCACCAAGGCTGAATGAGCCTGTGGTCATCGGTCGCGCGCCACAAAGGCCCATGACGGATCCCATTGTCGAACCATGGAATTACAGCAAGACGGCAATAACATACAAAGGTAAAGAAATCTTGGGAGAAAGTCAGGAAGACAAACCGGCTGAAAGATATCTCAATTTAAGGGAAGTAAACAATGCTACTAGGAAACGCTTCCCATCCAAGAAACTGGTAAGTCCTGAGGAGGCAGAGGCATTCTTTCAAAAGATGAAAACAGCGGATTACGAAATAATCGATCAAACTCCGGCAATCCCCCGATCAAGTTTCTCTTCTGTCACTGTTAATGAGTTCAACTGAGCATCAGAGGGTTTTGCTCAAAACCCTCAATGAAGCCTATGCCCCTGTTGAAACTACAATAAAGTAGCTGGAAAGGATGGCAGAAAGGTTTTTTTAAACCCATCAAGTTTCTTTTGGCAAAAATGATTTACCCCCGGAAGGGGCTACCCACAACAAAGCCCTTCATCTAACAGTCAAATGTGAAGGGCACTATGTGAAAAGAGTCATGATAGATGGAGGCTCTGGGTTAGATATCTGCCTGCTCTCAACCCTGCAGCGCATGGAAATGTGCACAAAGAAAATCAAGCATAATGATGTGTGCGTACGCGCCTTCGACGGTTTAAGGAGGGATACTATTGGAGAGATCGACTTGATTTTGACTATCGGACCGGTCGATTTCGAAATAACCTTCCAAGTTCTGGATATGGACACCTCCTACAATTTTCTTCTAGGACATCCATGGTTCCATGTAGCAGGAGTCGTGCCCTCCACTCTCCACCAAATGGTCAAATTTGAACATGGAAACCAGGAGATCGTGGTTCATAGAGAGGACGAACAGTCAATCTATCGGGATCCATCGGTCCCATGCCTTGAAGCAAAAGAGGGAAGCGAGCATATAATCTACCAAGCTTTCGAAATTGTGGTTGCAGACCAGTATGAGGAAGGAAACCCTTGCCCTCAACCCTTTTTGTCAAATGCATCAATAATGGTGGCCAAGGAAATGATCAGACATGGCTACCAACCTGGAAAAGGACTCAGGAGATCGCTGCAGGGAACAGCTGAGCCTATCACCTCGACTGCTAGCGAGGGATTCTTTGGCTTAGGTTTTCGGCCTACGCTAGTTGATTTCAAATGGGCAAAGAAGAGGAAAAATGATGGTTGGGTCTTGACTAAGCCAATCCTGCTCTTATACAAAATGTTCGTCAAGCCCAAGTACGGTGACGAAGAGAAAGATGAAGCCTTCATGGCTGAAGAAATTGAGGAGATCTGCGGGGCCATGAAACAAATGTTGTATGAAACCCACATGGTTTAGGAAGGGGAAGGCTCAAGCACCGCTGAGGTGCTGTACATGGGGCCCGACGCCAAGTTACAAAATTGGAAGGCTACGCCCTTCCCAATCAGGCAGGAGTCCCGGTAGACTTGTCTTGCCACCTTTTCTGCATCACGAATTATCCCTGGGTGTAACTCGGATGTTTCTCTTTGTTTTAGTTTCTCGTCTTTTAGATTCCAAATGTAAAACCTGTTATCTTAAAATTCAATGAAATTAAAATCAATTTTTCATCATTCATCTCTTCTGGTTTTGTTATTTTTACTTTTCTTTCTTCTTTTCAGTTCTAGTAATGCGGCTTTAAATAACATGACATGCTTACGAACTTTATGCCCAGATCCAAACGCGCTATCTAATTGTGATGTAATGAATCAAGAACCAAAATATAATAAAGAAGAGGCTTTTAATGAAATTAACCGAGAATTGGAACAATTTGAGAATAAACCTAAGCCAAACTTAAATGATACTGAGCCGGTTAATTTGGGTAGTTCTGAAGAAACCCGGGAAACCAAGATAAGCATTCACACGAATGAAAAAACTCGAGATGCATTAATCCAACTCTTGTTTGAGTTCAAAGATGTGTTTGCTTGGTCCTACGATGACATGCCAGGGCTCAGTGTTGACATGGTGGTTCATAAATTGCCGATATACCCTGATTATCCCCCTGTTCAGCAAAAGCAGAGAAAGTTCAAAACTGATATCAGTGACAAGATCAAAGAAGAGATCACAAAGCAGCTGAAAGCAGGAGTGATCCAGGTAGTTCAGTACACCACGTGGCTAGCTAATGTAGTCCCAGTGCCAAAGAAAGACGGGAAAACCCGAGTGTGTGTGGACTATAGAGATTTGAACAAAGAAAGTCCTAAGGACAACTTCTCTTTGCCAAACATCCATATCCTGGTTGATAATTGTGCCAAACATGAGATACAATCCTTTGTGGATTGTTATGCAGGATATCATCAGGGGTTGATGGACAAAGAAGACGCTGAAAAGACAGCATTCACCACACCTTGGGGCACATACTGTTGCAGGGTCATGCCATTCGGACTGAAAAACGCCGGGGCAACATATATGAGGGCCATGGCTATCATCAAATCCAAAACAAAGGAAGATCATGTCCGTGATCTGAGAAAATTCTTCGAGAGGCTGCCCAAGTACGATTTGAAGCTGAATCCAGCCAAATGTGCGTTTGGAGTCCCATCTAGCAAGCTCTTGGGTTTCATAGTCAGTCGAAGAGGCATTGATCTAGACCCAACCAAGATAAAGTCTATTCGGGATCTACCCCCTCCCAAAACCAAGAAAGATGTCATGAGTCTTCTGGGAAGATTGAACTATATCAGCCGGTTCATTGCTCAGCTGACTTCTACATGTGAACCCATATTCCGTTTGTTGAAGAAAGATGCGGCCATTAAATGGACAGATGAATGCCAAGAAGCTTTTGATAAAATCAAAATGTATCTGTCGAATCCGCCAGTGTTGGTCCCACCTAAACCAGGGAGACCTCTGTTCTTGTATCTGACAGTCCTGGAAAACTCTTTCGGCTGTGTCCTTAGACAACATGATGTGATCGGAAGGAAAGAACAAGCCATCTACTACCTGAGCAAGAAATTCACCAGCTATGAAGCCAAGTATACTCTGCTGGAAAGAACTTGTTGTGCTTTAACTTGGGTCGCTCAGAAGTTGAGGCATTACTTGCAAGCATACACCACATACCTCATAACCAGGTTGGATCCGCTAAAGTACATATTCCAGAAGCCGATGCCCACTCGAAGGTTAGCAAAGTGGCAGATACTGCTCACAGAATTTGACATAGTCTATGTCACTCGCACGGTGATGAAAGCCCAGGCGTTACCAGACCATTTGGCTGAAAACCCAGTTGATGATGAATATCAACCTTTGAACACTTACTTCCCGGACGAGGAAGTCAATTCAATTGAGGTAATATCCGAAGACATCGATACTTGGAAAATGTTATTCGACGAAGCAGTAAATGCAAAAGGTGTTGGGATTGGGGCAATCTTGATCTCGCCTGATGGTCAGCATTATCCGGCCACAGCCAGGCTTCGATTTTTCTGCACAAACAACACGGCTGAGTATGAAGCTTGCATTATGGGTATGAATATGGCGATCGCCGAGGATGTTGAGCATTTGTTAATCATGGGAGACTCGGATTTGATCATCCGACAAGCCCAAGGAGAATGGGAAACCCGAGACGTCAAGCTTATTCCATATAGACAACATGTGGAAGATCTGAGCAAACGATTCGAATCAATAGAGTTTAGATACATCCCACGCTGTCACAACGAATTAGCTGATGCACTGGCTACTTTGGCCTCGATGCTGCCATACCCAAGCAATGCCCTCATTGATCCTCTGGAGATCCAGATCCGCAAAAGGCATGGTTATTGTAACACGGTTGAAGCAGAAACAAGTGTTCAACCATGGTATCACGACATTAAGAGGTTTCTGAAAACTAAAGAATACCCAGATCAAGCCAGTGGAGACCAAAAGAGAACCATCAGACGACAGGCAAGTGGTTTCTTTTTAAGTGGTGATATCCTATACAAAAGGACCCCGGACCTCAATCTTTTAAGATGCGTTGATGCTGAAGAGGCTGGAAAAATCATGCGCGAAGTGCACGCAGGAGTGTGCGGACCCCACATGAACGGGTATGTCTTGGCGAAGAAAATCCTCCGAGCGGGCTATTACTGGTTGACCATGGAGAAAGACTGCTTCAGCTTTGTTCGAAAATGTCATCAATGTCAGGTGCACAATGATTCAATTCATGCACCTCCTACAGAACTACATCCCATGTCATCACCTTGGCCATTTATTGCCTGGGCATGGATGTCATTGAGCCGATCGAGCCAAAAACCTCAAATGGACACAGATTCATATTGGTTGCCTTAGATTACTTCACGAAATGGGTTGAAGCAATTACCCTCAAATCTGTTACCAAGAAAGTTGTGGTAGATTTCGTGCATTCCAATCTCATATGCCGCTTTGGTATCCCCGCAACCATCATCACAGATAATGCTGCAAATCTGAATAGTCGTTTAGTGAGTGAAATATGCGAACAATTCAAAATAACGCATAGGAACTGTACTCCATATCGGCCCAAAGCCAATGGTGTCGTAGAAGCAGCAAATAAGAACATCAAAAAGATTTTGAGGAAAATGATTCAAAGTTCCAGGCAATGGCATGAAAAGTTGCCGTTCGCATTATTGGGGTACCGCACAACTGTGCGTACATCAATCAGAGCAACCCCATATCTTTTGGTTTACGGCACTGAAGCCGTGATACCTGCAGAAGATGAAATTCCTTCCCTTCGGATCATCGTCGAAGCTGAAATTGAAGATAGTGAGTGGGTCAAAACCTGCCTGGAACAGCTGACTCTGATCGATGAGAAGCGGATGGCCGTAGTCTACCATGGGCAGTTATACTAGCAAAGAATGGCTCGTGCTTACAACAAGAAAGTACGGCCCAGAAAGTTTGAAATGGGGCAACTCGTTTTAAGACGAATTCTTCCCCATCATCAGGAAGCAAAAGGAAAGTTCACTCCTAATTGGAAAGGCCCATATATCATCAGAAAGATATTGCCGAGAGGAGCATTGTACTTGGGAGACATTGAAGGAAATGGTCCCGAAACAGCAGTGAATGCAGATGCAGTCATAAGGTATTACGTGTAATCTTTCCGATTGAGAGGATGAAGGTCTTCATTCTCGCCACCCCAAACACTCCAATCCTTTTCTAACCCTTTGAGCCGGTTATTCTTCTTTGATTACCCTCTTTGGAACTTGAAAGCATCACTGCAAAGTTTAAAAAAAAGAAAAGAAAAAGAAAAAAAAAAGAAAAAGAAAACAAAACAAAACAAAACAAAACCAAAACAAACAAAACTAACGTAGCCTGAACTACGTCTGATTTGATTCCGAAAGGATACGTAGGCAGCCTCTCCCTGAGGTTCAGTCACACCAAAATAAAAACCCAATTTCCCCCAAAAATAAAACTGGGGCAGATGTTATTGTGATAACCCGTAAATTCACTACGTGATTGTGCCGTAGTATGGTAAGTGTGTATGGGCCTAAGAATAAGAAGAATGGTTGAAATATATTGAATAATGTTAAGAAAAAAGGGCGGGAAAACAAAATGAACGAAAGGCGTAAGAGTCTTACAAATGAGCAAAAGCGACGGCAGTGTGAGGAAAGCGAACCGCGAAATGGAAAAGCGGTTCGCGAAATCCCCATACCCATCGCGAACACGGACAGAACGTGGAGGAGCCATTTCGCGACAAGAAAGCGATTCGCTTTCTTGAAAAGCGAATCGCGAAATGGGCATGG
This sequence comes from Nicotiana obtusifolia, assembly GCA_002018475.1. Taxonomy (NCBI): domain Eukaryota; kingdom Viridiplantae; phylum Streptophyta; class Magnoliopsida; order Solanales; family Solanaceae; genus Nicotiana; species Nicotiana obtusifolia. The sequence goes on along the minus strand of MCJB01037552.1, from coordinate 134,595 downwards.
GCATCGCGAACTGAAGCAGAAAGTTTAGGCGAGAAAAGCGACGGGAAAAGCGGTTCGCGAAATGGAAAAGCGAACCGCGAAATTGCCCATCCACGTCGCGAACTGAAACAGAAACTTGGGTCGTATTTCGCGACCAAAAAGCGGTCCGCGAAACCCAAAAGCGAACCGCGAAATCCCTCCCCTACGTCGCGAATTTGACAATATACTGAAATTAAATTTCTGATTCTTTGGCCTATAAAAGGGACCTACACTCGTTCATTCTTCATTTTACAAGACCCAAAACATAAGAAAACTCTCAAGAAACATCTCTCAAAGAACCCATGAGCCCTAATTGATTTCTCTTCATCCAAACACAAGAAATCAAAGAAGAATGCATAAAATTGAAGAAGCAAGAAGGAACCCTAGCTGAAGCACTTCCTTTGCAAACCCAACTAAAAGGCGAACTTAAAGATTGAAGAATCGAGAAAGAGAAATAGGCTAATCAACATGCAAGGTAAGTTCTTACACCCATTT
>MCJB01037552.1:100824-127527 GCA_002018475.1 Nicotiana obtusifolia | reverse complement strand
GGGGGGGGGGGGGATTTTTTACACGGATCAGTCACTCATCGAAAGGCACACCCACACTCTCATTTCTCTGAACAGAATAGTTTGCATGCATACGCAACGCATGTATTCTTGTGAATTCTGGAATTCCAAGATATAACTAGAGTTTCGTCTTGCTATTTGCTAGTAATCAAAGTAGATTGGTTGGGGAAGTGGTTGTTGGTTGATTGTTGTTGCTGTTAGACATATAAGCTTTGTTGCAGCCTTATAGGTATGCTCGAACACCATTTAATTTCAAATCAATATTACAAGCAAAATGGATTTGTTTACTGCTCAAATCTATGTAATCGACATATGTGTTCTTTATTGCTGTTTCCCTGCCAGTAGCCTTTACTTGGTTGCTATTACTGCTTTTGTTGATTCCCTTATATTAGTCTGTTAAGTGGTAGAGCTAAACTTAGTTGATTTCATAATGATTTGGTCTTGTTTGTTTGGTGTTTTGAGTGACGAAAGTCAGAATTCTGTGTTTAGTGCATACCCGTTTAGGTTTGCTGATTGTAGTTGAGGCACTCATGCTCAAAATGCATTTAGGCTTCAAAATTAGCAAGCCCATGCCTCAATTGCTATGCCTGTTAGCTCGTTGGTTGTTTTCAAATATCTTAAAATATTTAATTAAACTCAATTAGCAACATCTATACTCAATAGTTAGCCAATCAGTAACCTTTCAGTCACTGATTTCTTACTTTAATTGATGTACTTCAATAATGGGTTTCACATCAAGCTCAAAGTAATTGGTCAGAATATTTTTAAGTGTTGATAGATTACATATTAGAGGCTGTCTGGAGTTCTTTGTTATAGTTATCATAAAATATGAATCACTGTTGGATTATGGACTTAGATTCCTTTTAGGCTCTGTATCCTTACTTCACTTCTGCTGCATTATTAGCTCAGCCATCTTGCTGATTGTAGTATAGTTAAAACTTAGCTGAAATCATTTGTAAAGGCAATCTAGTAGTTATTGGTGGTAATGCTGGTTTCGATATGTTGTGTCGAAATTTGGGCCAGCGTTCAAGGGGGAATGGTAAAATTCTGCAATAATTTAGTACATTAGCTTTTATAATCATTTAAGCAATCTGCAGTTATCTTGTTGATTGGTTTGATGGTTGTTGCAATTTGTAAATTCAAAACATGACCATTTTCGAAAATCTATCAAGTTCTAAGCATGATTTTTTTTTTCTGAAATTAATGAAAAATTTTAAACAGGACTGTTTTGAAATTGGTGTTATATTTTAAAATGTGGCTGTCTCCTGAAAATTGGTGCTGAAACTCAAGAGTGTAATTTTGTTATGGAATCAATGGCTATGTTTGTAATTGGGCCTGCCTTGTTGAAATTTGTTCATTTTAAGATTCAAATGTGGATGTTCCTGAAAGCTAATGTTGAATTCAGAATGTGTTTATTTTAAAAAGCTAGTAGCTACGTTTGCAATTGAATTGATTCACTATAAATGCATGGCCAAACATACCATTAGTTATTTACAAATGGACTTTTAAGTGGTTTCTAAACCGATAAACTTAGCGCTAACAACCTTAAAGAATCCTTTAATTAATAGAGGTGAGCCATATAATTAACAAGGATCACTTATGGCCCTCTTAATAGTTAAATACAAGTTTTAAATAATTAAGCCTTAACGCTTCAAACCTTCGTAGCTTGCTGTTAGGCGCGATTAATAACACTGTGACTATGGGTACGGTTCCCGTGACATAGTAACAATGTCAATTTCGAGGGTGCCTTTAGGTGACTCGATTTCAATAAAACTCAAATAATAAAAGTGTTCAAATAATTTGAGGCGTGCCATGCCAAATGAAATCTCCAAATACATGGCCCTCATTAATTAAATACTTAGAAAATCGAGGTGCGCTGTTTAGTGAATTTCATGGCCCTCGAAAAGCTAAAAATGCGTAGCTGCTTTAGGTGCGTTATTCTAATAACTCAATTTCCTAAACCCGGGTGCGTATTTATGTAACCCAAATCAAAATATCAATGTTTAATGAAGATGTGTTACGGATCACGGGTGCATTTATGTGACGTGGTCCGTGACATATTTTAACTAACATTGCAATTCTCCAATAATTCTAAAAGCAGAAAAGCGGGATAAAGTGAAAATATACTATAGGCTAGAAATATGTACTAAAATCATATAATAAGCCGATTATAAAAATTGAGCGACTGTACTAGAACCACGCAATCTGAGGGTGCTTAACACCTTCCCTCGGGTTAACAGAATTCCTTACCTAGAACTTCTGGTTCGCAGACTTCGTTAAGAAAGTCGAAATTTTTCCTCGATTTGGGATTAAATCTGTGACTTGGGACACCAATCTAAAATTCCAAGTGGCGACTCTAAAAAATAAAATAAATAATCTCATTTTGAATAATGTCACTTAAACTGGAAAAACTCTTTTATATACTCCTCGGGGGTGTACGAAAAGGAGGTGTGACAATGCTAAGGCATATCGATCTTTGCGAATACAAATAAAAAAGCAAAGAAAAAATTTTGAAAGCTATGAAAGGCAAGCCTTATATATATCAAAAATCCTTTCTATAAGGACTGAATAGCCCCGATACAAAATTTTTAGAAAGGCCGAGCAGCCTTGATACACCGTATTAAGCACAGAAAAAGATAAAATCGAACAGAAGCGATTGATCTAGACTGGATCCCGCCTCGTCATCAGAAATTTCGGGGTCCTCTCATTCTTCTGACCCGATTGAACCGTCGGAATCATACTCTTCAGGATAGACCAATTTTTTGGCCTCAGCTTCAGACACCTTGGCATCCTCAATCTCCGCAGATAAGTTAAAGCCTCGAGCGTGGACTTCCTCGAGGGCCTGCCTACGGGAGTGCCACTTCATATGCTCGACCATACTTTTTGATTGATCTTGAGCCGCTTCGGCATCAGCCTTATACTGAGCCACCGTTTCATCACCTTCGGCTTTGATTACGGCGGCTTCCGACTTGGCTATTTTAAGCTCCTTGGCCCTTTTAGTCTGGATCTCGGCTTTTTCCTTTGCCGCTCTTAGCTGGGTCTCTGCTGAGGTTTGTTGTGTCCGAGCTGCCTTTTTTATCGAGGCCAGACGATCCATCTTGCCTCTCCACTCATAGGCCTCAACTTTAACCACATCCATCTCAATTCGAAGCTAATCGATCTAATCGAGTTTTTGCTGGACCTGCGGATTTTGACCATCAGTCACTAAATCAAATTCGTAGCACTTACGTCATGAGTCTGAGTCCGTGATTCGGAACCGATCCTGACCCCGAACATGCTCGAGGGAAGATCGTCGAACCTAAATAACGAAAAACCAGAATATCCGTAATGGGTCAAGCATCGCGGGGTGAATCTCGGCACAAATCAATGGAACCGCTTAATTAGCAAATCAAGAGATTTTTTTACCTTATATAGAGTTGTACCTAAAGTAGGATTCCCCTACTATATAAAGGGGGGTCTAATTATTTGTAAGGGACTTTGGATCTGATCACGGAAAATAGCAATAGACTGATCTCTTTAGTTATTATTGTCTCATTATTCTATTTCCGACTCCGATTGCAACATTTCTTGGCCCAAGGGCAATCATCCTACAAGGTCAATGCTGCCCAACTTGAGTGGTTTGCATTCATCTTTTATCATTAATTTTAATTTCAATTTAATTTCTTATTTTTGTATCAAATTAAATCACGTATTCTTAAAATCGCATATAAATTTAATTGTTATCCAATTTTAAGGGTAAACAATCACCAAACAATAATTTCTAAGTTCTCAAAGTTGAAGAACTATGGAGATCTTAAGTAAAAGAAGAAGAGACGGAGAATGAGTTGAATGGTATATTAGTCCAGAAATTCTTCATCAAACATACAAGGGCAAGTTTTTCACATTTATCAAGAAAAAAGGGGGACAGAAAAATAAATACAAATCCCATGGAGGGACAACCGGAGTCAAAAAGTGGAGGATTCAAGCCAAGACTAAAAATTGACCTTAACCAAATAAAATTGCTGGACCATTCTTTCTTGGGCTGAAATTCTCTGGGTCCAAATCGGAGATTGGGCTCGAAAATCCATTGTAGTAGGAACAAAATTTATAGAATCAAATGTGACTTTTGTGATCACACCGATCAATTTAAGGAAATATTTACTTTATTTGAATAATCTTCTTATGAAATCCAAATGTTCAAATTATTTTCTATTGTTAACTAGCACAAGTTTCAGCTTCAATTTTTGCTGGTAAGATTTGTTGTCAAAAGTCGACATTTAAGAAGAAAGAGGAAATGTTGGATTTTTGTAGTTCCCATGCAATGAATTAAGTGCAATTTACTCGTAAAAAAGTATCTTTACTAAGAAAAAGGACGAGAGATGGAAATAGGATGGAGAAAAAGTAATGATTTTATTTTGGAAAATATATTTCAGGGTATACAAGAGGTAACAAGGATTAAAAATATAAAAAAATTTTTTTGATCAAACCAAAAGTGCTTATGAAAAAGTCATATGTTGGACTCAAAATGTCCAACTTATGATTTTTGATTACCATTAACTTAAAAGTAATTTCAGTTTTTACAAACATGTAAATAAGGAAAAAAAAATGATTATACCCAAACGCTTTCATAGTCTAAAATTGAGAAACAAATATAATTATCTGCAAAAAATTGGAAGACAAATATGATTATCATTCTTTTAAATGGATAAAAATAATCTTCCTAGCCTGCTCCAAAAGAAATACCAAAATCCCAAACTAAACTCAAAACATCAATGGGTGCTACTCAATAAAAAAGAAATGTAATGTGTTCCTTTGTTCTTTTATTTCCCTTTTGTACTTGGGTATCAAATTAGCCCATAAATTAAATGAGAAAAAAGAAAATCATAAAACAAACAATACATTTAGAAAAATAAAAGTGCCGTGATATAACATAACCTGTTATAACAATTTCAATAATACAAGAGTGGATCATGTGCACAAGTACAGAAACAAAAGTCACAAAATGGATTCAACAAAAGCCCTCCGAGTGCCCCTAAAGTTTAATAAATATTGGTTCTTTTATTATTATTATTATTATTATTATTATTATTATTATTATTATTATTTAATCATGTTAGGACACTTAATTTGCAAAATTCCAAAAGTAGTAAATTTGACCCCACAAATATTTCTGTCTTCCCGGAGAGGACTACATACAATGTAAAAGGAACATTTGACGATAGAACAGTACAACAACAACTATCATTTAGTATAACCTCACAAATAAGATTTGGGGAATAGAAGTACTCCTTAAATAATTTCACAATAGTCTATAGGACAGTAGCATGTGCTGATTTAGCTTGAACCAATGAAAGGTTTATATTGTTTTGCGGGTGTGACTTGATTAATTATTTTGTTGTTATTTAAGTGCATGCAGGTCTGATCATATTACGCGAACGGACAAAAATGGAGTCCTAAGTTCTTAAGTCAAGATAGTAATCTAAACTGGAAATAGGTCATATGTTCGATGTTGACTACTAAATCTCAGGATTTGAATTTTACGAGTGTATGGGGTCGAACTCGGACTGCTTGTGTATGGACAAATCGGACTTTAGTTTATATGATTGGTATCGATCGTAATTACTGTTCCGTAAATCGAGGTCAAGATATCAAAGATCGAAGAGCGAGACTGAATAACATCGAAGCAGGAATATCGAGGTATCAAAGATCGAAGGTCGGGACCGAGCAACAACGAATCAGAACACGAAGCGTTGATGTCCGAGATGAGTTTGTCGAGCTCGATTATAAGAAATGCCCTAGGGTAAGTTATCAGATTTGCGTAACGAAAGGACCGGAAATCCCGTGATATGTAAATATATCGGCGGGAATCACAGCATCAATCAACAAGACCGTTGAAATTAGTAAATCAAGGGATATTTTACCTTGTAAATAGATTCTTGCCTTATATAAGAGATTATCCCCTCTCTATATAAGGGGGCAATTTGTAAAAAGTATCTCATGAAACAATTATCAAAATATAGAAAAGAAGTCTTTTCTGCTTTATTGTCTCTTTATTCGTTTGGTTCATACTTGTTCATCTTGGAGAAATCAATCAAGGCCCAGACTATTCAAGGCTTGTGGTTTGTATTTTTTTCCAATTTATTTACTAACTTTAATCTCTATTTTATTCTTCATTATTTGTATCAAACCAAATCACGTGTCCTTAAAACCACATACAAATTTAATTGTTATCCGAAGCCAATGGTAAATAGTTTAGCGCCCACCGTGGGGCTAAGGACAATAGTGAGCGTTTGATACAATTTTTTGTCACACAAATTGGTATACACTTGCTCTGTGAAGTATCTCTGATTTCAGGTTACAGTACAACTATGTCGTATTCACAATCTGGCCTTTGTACGTCGATAATGAATTTGATCATCAGGGTGAAAACAACAACATAGCATCCGGTGATGAAGTTCTGATCGACACTAATTCACAAGTGGGGTTGATGTAGATCGAACTACCAGCCCGTCAAACAGTGTTCTTAGAGAACACCAATCAACAACACAGGGTCCCCAAAACGACGAAGGGGACGGGATCAGCCTCATAATGATCTTTGACATGTTGCAAGCCCAGCAGGAAGCCATTGCTCAATTACAAAATCGAAGCCAAATATCAAACAAAGTTGAGCTCGGCCCTCTCGGGGAACCATTCGCTGAGGAGCCGAATGAAGGCGGATCGAGGGCAAACTCCGGGATCATGAGAATGCTCGAGGAATTAACTAGACGAGTCGAGTCTGGAGAAAAGAAAATCGAGGCTAACGACAAAAAGGTGGAAACATACAATTCCAGGGTGGATCAAATCCCAGGAGCACCCCCAATATTAAAAGGCTTGGATTCCAAAAAGTTTGTACAGATACCTTTCCCATTGAGCACCGCTCCAAAACCAATACCCAAGAAATTTCGCATGTCAGAAATTCCCAAATACAATGGGACAACCGATCCAAACGAGCATGTGACCGCATACACATGTGCTATAAAAGGAAACGACTTAGAAGACGACGAGATCGAGTCCGTTCTTTTGAAAAAGTTCGGGGAAACCTTGTCAAAGGGGCCATGATGTGGTATCATAACTTACCCCCTAATTCCATTGACTCTTTCACTATGCTTGCAGATTCTTTTGTAAAAGCACATGCAGGCGCTATCAAAGTGAAAACACGAAAGTCGGACCTGTTCAAAGTCAAACAAAAAGATAATGAGATGCACAGAGAATTTGAATCTCGTTTTTCAGATGGAGCGGATGGACCTACCACCGGTCACTAACGATTGGGTTGTTCAGGCCTTCACCCAAGAGCTCAATGCTCGAAGTTCGACGACTTTACAGCAACTCAAACAAAACTTGATAGAATATCCAGCCGTCACATGGGCGGACGTACATAACCGATAAATCGAAGATCAGAGTCGAAGATGACCAACCTGGAGCCCCTTCGGGATCTATTTATCCCGTTAGGACTCATGGTAGGGTTCGAAGGGAGATTTATCGTGAACCGAGACTGAATAGAGATCGGCATCGGCCATATCATGGGGATAGGAAAATCACTACAGCAAGGCAAAACTCCCTGAGATGCGAAAGGAGAAACGATCAAGGTCGGAATAACCGAGGAACCATGATGAAAGGCAATTTCGAGAGAACCACCGGTCACCAAGAAGCACCGCGGTTATCGGAATACAATTTCAATGTTGATGCGACTACTCTCATATCAGCTATCAGTCGCATCAAGGACACTAAGTGGCCTCGACCGTTGCAATCGGATCCGTCTCAAAGGGATCCTAATTTGATATGCAAATATCATGGTACACACGGACACAGGGCAGACGATTGCCGACAATTAAGAGAGGAGGTGGCAAGGTTGCTCGAAAACGGACATCCTCGAGAATTTTTGAGCGATCGAGCGAAGAATCATTACAAAAATAGAAATAATCAAGCAAACCAAGAAGATCCACAACACACGATTAATACGATTATTGGCGGAATAGATGCCCCTCAAGGTCCGATGCTGAAGCGCACCAAGATATCCATGACCAGGGAAAAGCGCACTCGAGATTACGCGATGGAGGGAATCTTACATTTTAGCGAGGAAGATGTGGAAGGGATTATGCAACCTCACAATGACGAGCTAGTGATATATGTGCTTATACACAGGATTAAAGTAAAGCGCGTATTGGTCGACCTAGGCAGTTCGGCCAACATAATCCGATCATGGGTTATAGAACAACTCGGTCTGACAGATCGAATTGTCCCTACAGTCCAAGTACTCAATGGGTTTAACATGGTGTGTGAAACAACCAAGGGCGAGATTACGTTGCCGATAAACACTGCCGGTACCATTCGAGAAATGAAGTTTTGCGTAATCGGTGGAGACATGAGGTACAACGCTCTATTTGGGAGACCATGGATCCACGACATGAGAGTTGTGCCTTCGACACTGCACCAAGTACTGAAATTCCCATCATCCGATGGAATTATAACGGTTTACGAGGAGCAACCGGCTGCGAAAGAAATGTTCGCAGTGGAAGAAATAACACCAGTACCAACAGTTCCTTCACAAAAGGTCGAGAACAAGATGAAATAGCAATCACAGACATCATCCTCGACAAACGTAGATGAACAAGTATATCTCGAGGATAACGACTACGGAATCCCAGATCCTTCATCAGTCCCGATGAATCCGATGCAACCAAATCGACAATTGAGGAACTCAAGCAAGTTTCACTCCGAGAAGACTTGCCAGATCGAAAGGTATACCTAGGCTCGGGCCTAAGCTCCGAGCTCAGGATAAAACTTATCCAATTTCTTATAACTAACGAAGATTGCTTCGCTTGGTACCACCTTGATATAACATATATACCACTGGAGATAACAACTCACAAGCTAAGCCTAGATCAGAAGTTCCGACCGGTCAAGCAAAAAAGGAGGCCTCAATTCGAGATCAAACACGAATTCATCAAGGATGAGGTAACTAAGCTTCTAAAGATAGGGTCCATTCTGGAGGTTAAATACCCAGAATGGTTAGCAAACGTAGTAGTAGTCCCTGAAAAAGGGAATAAACTAAGAATGTGTGTAGATTATAAGGATCTGAATAAGGCATGCCTAAAAGATTCTTTCCCTTTACCCAACATCAATCGCATGATCGATGCTACTGCTGGCCATGAGACCCTTAGCTTTCTCGATGCTTACTCTGGCTATAACCAAATACAAATGGACCTGGCTGACCAAGAAAAAACATCCCTCATCACTAATATGGCACATACTGCTACAACGTGATGCCATTTGAGTTAAAAAATGCAGGAGCCACTTACCAACGCCTAATAAACCGACTGTTTGAAAAACATCTAGGAAAAACAATGAAAGTTTATATTGATGATATGTTTTATATTGATGATATGTTAGTTAAGTCCCTGCTAGCAGAGGACCATTTGAACCATTTGCAGGAAACATTCGACGTGCTAAAGCAATACAACATGAAGCTGAACCCGGAAAAATGCGCGTTCGGTGTGGGCTCGGGCAAGTTCCTCAGTTTCATGGTCTCCAATCGAGGAATAGAAATCAACCCCGAAAAGATCAAGGCTATCGAGGACATCACAGTTGTAGATAATTTGAAGGCTGTACAAAAGCTGGCAGGCCGTATAGCCACTTTGGGACGATTTATTTCAAGATCATCCGATAGAAGCCATCGATTTTTCAATCTATTGAAAAAGAAGAACAACTTCTCATGGACACCGGAGTGCCAACACGCTTTAGAAGAGCTTAAAAGGTATCTGTCTAGACCATCCTTGCTGCATACACCGAAGACAGGTGAACGGCTAGACCTCTACCTTGCTGTCTCGGAAGTAGCGGTAAGTGGAGTTCTAGTTCGAGAAGAACAAGGTACGCAATTTCTGGCACTCGCTTTGTTGAGTGCCTCCAGGAAACTAAAACCTTATTTCCAATGTCATCCCATATGCGTCGTAACGACTTACCCGTTAAGAAGCATAATGCATAAGACCGAGCTCTCCGGCCGATTGGCCAAATGGGCTATCGAAGTAAGTGGGTATGATATCGAATATCGATATGATATCGAATATCGACCCCGAACCGCCATTAAATCTCAGGTGTTGGCAGATTTCGTCGCCGATTTTACACCATCCCTAATACCCGAGGTCGAAAGAGAGCTACTGGCTAGATCAGGGACTCCTTCGGGAGTGTGGACCCTGTTCACAGATGGTGCCTCCAACACGAAGGGATCAGGGCTGGTATTATGCTAAAGCCCCCAACCGGTAACACAATTCGACAGTCTATCAAGACTGTGAAATTAACTAACAATGGAGCAGAATATGAGGCTATGATTGCAGGTTTAGAACTAGCCAAAAGCCTGAGAGCAGAAATAATCGAAGCTAAGTGCGAGTCCCTTCTTGTGGTGAATCAAGTCAACAGAACTTTCGAGGTCAGAGAAGGACGAATGCAGAGATATTTAGACAAACTACAAGTTACACTGCATAGGTTCAAAGAATGGACCTTACAACACATACCTCAAGAGCAAAACAGCGAAGCCGATGCCCTCGCCAGTTTGGGATCATCGGTCGAAGATGATGAGATCGAATCCGAAAAGGTCGTACAGCTCATGAGGTCGGTAGTGGAAGAAGGCCACGCGGAAATCAATACGACGAGCCTGACCTGGGATTGGAAGAACAAATACATAGAATACCTAAGATCCGGTAAACTTCCCTCAGATCCAAAAGAATCAAGAGCCTTGCGCACAAAGGCGGCTCGATTCTGTTTATCCGATGATGGAACTTTATTTAGAAGAACGTTCGGTGGCCCCCTCGTGATATGTCTGTGACCGGGTGACACCGAATACATTTTAAGAGAAATCCACGAGGCACTTATGGGAATCATTCCGGTGCCGAGCCCCTAATCCGAAAAATAATCAGAGCCGATTATTATTGGATCGACATGGAAAAGGACGCGAAGGAGTTCGTTCGCAACTGTATCGAATGTCAAAGACATGCCCCAATGATCCATCAGCCCGGGGAAACGTTGCATTCGGTCTTATCACCATGGCTGTTCATGAGATGGGTTATGGACATCGCTAGCCCTCTTCCCTACACACTAGGTAAGGCTCAATTCATTCTTTTTATGACTGATTATTTCTCCAAATGGGTGGAAGCGCAGGCATTTGGGATCACATCATATGTCGGTTTGGGATGCCATCAGAGACCGTGTGTGACAATGGGAAACAGTTCGTCGGCAGCAAAGTGACGAAGTTCCTCGAAGATAACAAGATCAAAAGAATCCTATCAATGCCCTATCACCCCAGCGGGAATGGACAAGCCGAATCTACCAACAAAACAATACTTCAAAATCTCAAAAAGAGGTTAACCGATGCAAAGGGGAAATGGAAAGAGATATTTCCTGAAGTCCTATGGGCGTACGACCGAGAAATCTAGCACCGGAGCCACTCCCTTTTCCCTGGTGTACGGTGCTAAAGCTTTGATACCGGTCGAAGTCGGTGAACCAAGTGTCAGGTTCCGCTATGCGACTGAAGAATCGAACCAAGAGGCTATGAATACGAATCTGGAACTATTGGACGAAAGAAGGGAAGCTGCCCTCGTTCAATTGGCCGCCCAAAAACAAAAGATCAAAAGATACTACAACAAGAGAACCCATCTTCGACATTTCAACATCGGAGATTTAGTACTAAGGAAGGTCACACCCAACACTCGAAATCCGAACGAAGGAAAATTGGGACCGAACTGGGAAAGACCTTACTCCATCATAAAGATAACCAGAAAAGGATCATACAAGCTCGGAACGATGGACGGCAAACAGCTGCCAAATAATTAGAACATAAATCACTTAAAACGATACTACTGTTAAGGTACGATCCTTCATTCTTCATTTTTACTTGTTTTTATGCTACATCAAAAAACTAACACTCGCAAGTATCAAATAAAGTAGCCTCAAATCGGAAAGTACGGGATGTTAGGACTGAAAGCACGCGTTGCACTCTTTTTCCCTTCGACTGGTTTTGTCCCAAATTGGTTTTTATGGCAAGGTTTTTAACGAGGCAACCAGTAAATCGTGCTAACTTAGATTTGAAGACCGATCGTATATCGATGACAACAATATTAAGTGCTAAACATCGATCAACCTCAAATATCGGAAGACTGCTTAGCTACTTCAATTCGCGGAAACATCTCTAAAATCAAAGATCATTAGGAATCGATGTAAGGGTCAAACGGTCAAAGGAACCGTATCCAAATAGATTGATCTACCCCCTAAATAAATTGTACAAGCACATGAACAAGAATAAAGATCTCTTGAACCAATATCCTGTCTCCGAGCCCAAGGGCAGTTTTGATTTTCTTTGTTCAATCAAATACAGACGTCACTCAAGGATTCATCCGAAAATCAAATTTAATCGAAGGGGAATAAGACTTACTAAGGCAAACCCCGATTTTTAAAAGGCCAAGGCCATACCGAGTTAACGAAACTCGAAGGAGAACAAGACCTACTAAGGCAAACCCGGGATCCTTAAAAGGCCAAGGCCATACCGAGTTAATGAAACTCGAAGGGGAATAAGACCTACTAAGGAAACCCTGATTTTTAAAACGCTAAGGCCTTACCGATTTAACGAAACTCGAAGGGGAATCAGACCTACTAAGGCAAACCCCGAGTCTTTTCAAGGCTAAGGCCATACCGAGTTAATCGAAGGAAAGAAATACCTACTAAGGCATATCCCAGAATTGGCCAAGTCCAAACTGAATTCGAGGAACAGAAAATTTACCGAGATAAACCATCGGTTCTAATGGAAAGAATCAAAACAAGTCAGCAATAAAAGAAGGAAAGGAAAAAAAGGCTTATATATATATATATATATATATATATATATATATATATACAAGATATGATTACAAAGATGGGGACTTCATTACATAATATCAAGAAAAAACAAGAGAAGGCGCTTCATTCCGAGTTCTCGGAGTCATCTTCCTCCAGAAAGGCTTGTTTTGTGGCTTCGACCTCGATCCTTTTGCCATCATCGATCTCGACTGATAGATCGAAGCCCCGTGCATGTATCTCCTCGAGAACGGACAGGCGAGTTTGCCACTTCATGTAATTAACAAAAAATTTTGATTGATCTTGAGCAGCCTCGGCGTCGGCCTTGTGCTGGGCCACCAGCTCATCGACCTCAACCTTGGTTGCAACAGCCTCCGATTTTGCCATATGCAGCTCATTGGCCAAAACATCTCGATCCAAGGTGATCACGCTGACTTGAGATTAGAGTACGTCGGTGCTCTTAGTTAGAGCCTCGATTCTCCCTTTTGCCTCCGTCAGTTGAGTTTTTGATGAAACTAACTGAGCACGAAAGGCCTCTTTTTCCGAAGCCAGCTGATCCATCCTGCTTCTCCATTCATTGGCTTCAACTCTAGCCTTGCTTGCCTCGGATCGGAGACGGGTTATTTGATCGAGCTGCTACCTCATCTGCTCGACTAAGCCAGAATTCTCTCTCCGTACAAAATCCAGTTCAGCCCGAAGGGTCGTCATCTCCCCTTCGAGCCGCTCGCAACGCCCTGATTCTTCCCGTTGACGAAGAAAAGCCTCATGATGAAGCACCGAGGCCTGCAAACATGAAAGGAAATATGGCATTTAGTCGAAGTTTTAAAGTACAAAACAATGAACACCAGATGAGGCTTATCAGAAACTTACCTTATTCAATGCTTGTTGAGCTTCATTGAACAAGCAGGGTACGTCCACCTCGTTCATCTTAGCCTGATCTTCTTCGGTCACCAACCACTGAAGATATCTAGCCACCCCTACAGGAGCGGAAAGGACCCTAGCATCTTCGGGAATGGCAAAGGTTATGATCCGCTTCTGATCAAGATCTGAACTCGGAGCAGGAAATCTATCGACCAACTTCGAACCAAAAGAAACCTTGCTTGTACCGGTGGAGGGACTTTTCCTCGGTACTTCTAGGTTACCAAGCCCAAAGGTATCCTCAGCAGATGCCGAATCCACGCCATCGAAGATACCTCGGAAAGGGCCTTCCGGTACATGGTTCCTGCCCGGGGAATGTCCTTTTGCGGCTTGGGCCTCGTTCAGGGTCGACTCCGAGAAAGAAGGGGAGTATATCATTTCTATGGGACCCGAGATCCCCTGCGAAGCCCCTCTCACATCGGCAGAAGCCCCAGCTCTTGCCCCCATTTCGAAGCCCTCGACTCGATGAAGGTGTGTCTCATTGGCTCTCTGCTCGGGGAATCCCCGTCCTTTAGTTCGAGACAGCTCGTTACCCAAAAAGTCAAAATCTTCATCTTCCTCGGACTCGTCTCTCAATCGATGAAGTGAGTCCGAGGACAGAATTCGGTCATCAATGCTGCTTTTGGGCTTACGAGCTATCCTTTTCCTCGGTCTCCTTCTCTCGGGCTCAGAAGATCTAGGGGCTTCTCTCCTCTTTTTCTCTTTCTCCTGCTCTGAAGCAGGGGGCTGGCAGGGAACCTCATTGCCAGAGGCTGCTGGCCTCATTTCAACGTCCTTTGATAAACCTACAAATAAAAAATAAAACAAATTAGAAATCAATAACATAAGACGCTGAGTTTGAACTTAACCGGTCTCACCATGGTGTTTGGCCTCCCATCGGCCCTTTGAGATCTCGCGCCAGGCACATTCCGAATAGGTCCTTTGGGACACTACCTTTTTGACCCATTCCTTCATATGAGAAATCGCGGCCGGCATAGGAGATACGGCTACATCATGCGGAACTGGTTAATAAAATAATGACGGAAAAAACATTGAACAAGTTGAAATATGGGATAACACTTACGGTTCATGTTTCAGTTCTCAGGGAACGGCATGTCTTCAGCCGGAATCAGGTTCGGTGTTTTCACTCGAACGAATCAGCCCATCCAGCCTTGATCCCTATCCTCATTAATGCTCGAGAAGGGGGCTTTTCTTGTCCGGCGAGCAAGTTTTATTAATCCCCCTCGGAAGAGTCGGGGACTGTATAACTGCAGGAGATGATCGACGGTGAAAGGGTGCCCGTCGATCTTGCTTACAAAAAAGCAAAAGAGAATGACTATTCTCCAGAAAGAAGGGTGGATCTGACCCAACGTTACCTTGTACCTTCTGCAAAAGGCAATAATAACAGGGTTCAAAGGGCCCAACGTGAAGGGATAAATGTAAACACTCAAATAACCCTCCACGTGGGTGGTGATTGCCTCTTCCGGTGCAGGAACGACCACGCACTTACCGATCCAATTACAATCTTCTTTAACCTTGTCAGGGTTTTTGTCTAAGATCGAACAAATATACTTAGTGAACGGTTCACACCGGCCCGGTACTGAAGAAGTTTTATCTACTTTAAAGTCGGTACCGATCGAACACCCAGTCGGTACGAACGCCTTCAAAGGAGGTTCAACCTCTTCAGTAGGTTGAGAAGAAGAAGGGGTCTGTCTTTGGGGAACGGATTTAGAGGTTTTTGCCATTGTCAATTAGGAGATAAAGAAGTTAAAATATACAGGAGTGAGATAAGAATAAAAGGGAAATCACTTGCGAGAAAGCTTAGAGAATTTGTAGAAGAGAATGATTCAAATGTTCAGATAGCACAAACTCCTGAAACTGAAGACAGAGAAGGTTATTTATATCCCCTCAAAAGCGGTGGTTCGCGTCCCAAAGCAAGGGAGAATTAATTAGCATGTACTGATGTTACAGAGTTTTGTCCCAAGTTTGTCTCTGAAGAGACGTTTTCGACGCGTACCACGTACATCGCAGTTCCACCGTCATTTATCAATATGATGATTCGTTTCTTTTGATGTGATGCTCCGACTTCCGTGCCACACGCGTCATAAATATGTTGCCATTTAACCTAATCAAAACGTTGCGGCTCATGTCATTTTCTTCTACTCTCCAAAAAATGAGGGGACTATCTGTTGGGGTCGAACTCGGACCGCTTGCATATGGACAAATCCGACTCTAGTTTATATGATTGGTATCGATCGTAATTACTGTTCGGTAAATCGAGGTCAAGATATCAAAGATCGAAGAGCGAGACCGAATAACATCGAAGCAGGAATATCGAGGTATCAAAGATCGAAGGTCGGGACCGCTTGTCTCTTTATTCGTTTGGTTCATACTTGTTCATCTTGGAGAAATAATCAAGGCCAAGACTATTCAGGGCTTGTGGTTTGCATTTTTTCCCAATTTATTTACTGACTTTAATCTCTATTTTATTCTTCATTATTTGTATCAAACAAAATCACGTGTCTTTAAAACCACGTATAAATTTAATTGTTATCCGAAGCCAAGGGTAAACAACGAATTTTTATATAAAAATCTCAATTTAAGGTATAACAATAATCAAATATGCAACGGACTAAATTCTAAGCTAAATAATTTTTATATATTTAGCAAATTTCTTAATGTAAATACAAAATTTAGGTAAAAAATTATTGAGTTGACATATATCCGTAATTAAAATTATAGATTTGCCCTTAGCTTGATGAATCCCTGATAAAATAGTGATAAAACATTCGAAAGATGACGAGTTCTCAAGTTAGAATTATATGATTAATGGGTATATTTTTCACTGATGATGATATTTCTCCTGATTTGGGCTGACAGGTTTTAAATTTAGCAAACTTTGTAGTTAAATTTCAAGTATCTGCAACAAGACTACCACTCATAATTATATTAGTCAATTACTCTAATAAATTTACAGAATGGACAACAATTTGGACAGAGGGAGCTTGTTAGCTTCCGTACTTTAATATCGATCGTGCTGGTTTCGGAGTTGACATGCATATTATTTGATAACGTCGAGAGATAAAGAAATGCATTGTTATTTTTATGAAGATACAGCTTCTAGGAACATACCACCCTGTAAATATTCCAAAATTTGGTTATAGAAAATTTGGAATTACTAATATTCTATTGTTGTTGGGCAAAGAAAAACGGTCTAGAGAGAGGAGAGAGACGCTCTGATAGCGCATGATAGTCACGGTCTGCTAACGTGCGCTGCTCACCATGCCTTGCTGGAAACGGCAGGTTCCTCCATCCCAACCAAACCTAAACCCTATACCAAAGGTTAACAAGCCAACTCCTCCGGCGACTAAACCTGATAGAATGGTAACACTAGATTCTGGAATTCCCCAAACCCTAGCTCCAATGCAACTGGTCAATTGGATTCCTGGAGCAGAGAATTCTGCCATACCAATTCAAATTGACGCTGCTGAACCAACAGAGAGCAAAAGTGAAGAGGAAGCAACTGCAATTGCGAGGAAATTTGACGTTCTCAAATGAAGCGAGGGAGACAATACTAAAAAATGGGGAAATCGACCGCCAAAATCGATCATGTTTGTCGGTAATTGGAAAAAATCGACGGAAAACCGACCGATTTGTGGCGGTCAGTAATCATAATGTCGGTAGAGCTAACCGACCGATTTTGGTCGGTATTTTCCAGCCGATTTCGATCGGTCAATTAAATTTTTTTTAAAAAAATTGCGAAAATGTATTTTAATTATCTAATTAAAAAATAGACCATCTGGGAATCGAACCAAGGTCTGTATTGTGGCAGGATACTATTCTACCACTAGACCATTGGTGCATTTTGTTTTAAGATTGTCTTTTATTTCATTTATACTCTTTAATTGTATTTTCGCACGAAAATAATTGACCGATATCTGTCGGTTTTATTAAAAAATAAAATTACCAACTGAATTCGGTCGGTTTTTTAAAGTGACCGGCCGAATTAACTGACCGATTTCGGTCGATTTTTTAAATATTAATTTTAATTTCTAAATGAAAAACCGACCAAAGTTGGTCGGTTTCTTGAAAAATAACTTCTGCGGGACTCAAAAATAGTTTTTCGCATTTTTGTGCCAAAGAAAATCGACCAAAGTTTGTCGGTTTCATAAAAAAAATTAAAAAATAAAATATTTTAAAAAATCGACTGACTGCGGTCGGTTTTTTGGCTAGTTTTTTGACTGACCAAAATCGGTCGGTCGACTGCGGTCGGTTTTTGCATTTCTAGTAGTGAGAAGAAGCCAACCATGGCTGAGGTATCGAAGGACAATCGATTAGAACACCAAAGTATGAAACTTAATTATTATGCTTCAATCATGAAGAATAGTGCAAAAGTTGTGATAATGAACCTTGTAGAAATCAAAAAACGGCATAAAAATGGGATTGTGCCTCCCGATTTCAAAGATATGCTAAAGTTTGTCTATGGGGTATGGCACTTTGTAGCTACACCTAAGGTTTATCGCATGATGATGGTTATTTTATCTACCGATTTGAATCTGAGCAAGACAAATCCAGTATCATGGAGAATGGCCCCTACACCTACAACAACAGATCTTTGATATTGGATACATGGACGTCTGTGTTCCAAATGAGCAAAGAACCCATTCATTTAATTCCACTGTGGTTCTGCTTTCCTAGCGTTCCACTACTGTACTGGACAGAGGAAAACCTAGGAAGAATTGCAAGCTACCTAGGGAGACCTATAGGTTCAAACAGACTACCTAGGAAGATAGGGTGCCATACACTAGGGTCTTAATTGAGATGGATGTGTCTCGACCTCTACCTGAGGAGCTGACTATTGAAAAAGCTGATGGCAGCCGTTGGGTGCAAATGATCGATTATGAATGGAGGCCAACATTCTGCCAAAAGTGTCTTGCAAGTTGATCACAAAACTGAAGAATATGGTAGAAAGCCTAAACAAATGACTGAAAAGCAAAGAAAAATAACCACATTCAACAGCCCCTAAACAGTAAACAACAGCAACCAAAGGTGCAAAGGGGCAAACCAAAAAAATAACAATGGGTATCTAAAACTGACAAGCAAGAAAAGGGAGCTGAGAAGGATCAGAATAAGGCTAATGGGAGGCAACTCATCCACAGGAAGGGAAGCAAAGGAGTAACAGACTTCCCTACAAAGGTCAAACTCAGAAGGAAGAAGGTTGTAGTCTACCAGAGCCCACTCCTAGACCAAGGGCCAGATGAAGATACTGACTCAGATGATTATGCAATCAACAATCAGTATGCTGCATTGATTGGCCACAGAGTAGGCAACACTAGCAAAGGTAATCAAGGGGTAGACTTGATTTTCAACCCCCCTCCCCCCCCCTCCCCCCAATTATTATCTGTTCATGGAATATTAGAGAGTTTAACAAGCCCTTTAAGCAGAAGGCATTAAAAGACTTTCTGCTAAAAAGTAAGATGGATATGATTGGTTGTCTAGAGACTAGAGTAAAAGCACACAAAACTGATAGAGTCACTAAGAAGCTTGGTAGAGATTGGTCCTTTCATACTGAATACAGTCGTGCACTAAATGGTAAAATTTGGGTAGGATGGAAGACTAACAATGTGGCAATCACCATTCTGGATGCTGCAGCTCAAATAATTCACTGCCAAGTGAGGGATCTTACCTCACAATTTCATTGCCTAATGACAATTGTCTACATCCTGAATATTGTAGCTGAAAGGAAAGCATTGTGGAACCATTTGAAGATGATATACACTACTATAGAGTGAATAGTATTCCTGTCCATAGCAATGAGACAATGGATTTTCAACAAATCACAGATATTGGAGTAGGACATATTACCAGAAAAGGGTGGCAATACTCCTTGTGCAATAAGAGGGATGAACAGGAAAGAATATATAGCAATATAGATTGGTTATTAGGGAATTCTAATTGGTTCCAGAAATACAGCAACCTAGAAGATATATATCAAAAACTTGACTGCTCTGACCACATCAGAGTAGTACCAATGAAAGAAAAAGCTATACCGATTAACGAGATAGCCGGACCTTGAACTCTAACTCCCCTTTTGTTATAGATACTAAAGCTGCCAGACAGAAATTGAAGACTCCATCCAGATTATTAGCTATACTGCTTGATTAGGAAGCTTTCAAAGAGGCTGTGCATAAAACATGGGACATACCAGTGGAAGGGCATACCATGTTCGCAGTATGGATAAAGCCACAAAAGTTAGAAAGCAATACCAGGTGGCTACAGAGAGAATACTCTTCAGCAAAGAAGAAACTAGAAAACCTGAAACAACAGTTGATAGCAGTATAAGAGGCTCTCTCTAGTGATATGTTTAATTATTAACTGATAGAAGAAGAAAGAAACACATTGTCACAATTGGAGAAGTGGACTGCAGTACATGAAAGCATCTTAAGGCAGAAGCCTAGGGCCATATGGATAGACTATGGAGATGCCAATACGAAGTACTTCCATGCCCACGTCAAGTCCAGACATGCTAGAAATAGGGTATCATCTATCTATAACTCATCTGGAGACAGACTCACAGAACCAGTGATGGTACAAAAAGAGTCCATAACTTTTTTTCGGGGATTGCTAGGGAATTCAGCTACTGAGTTACCTTGTATTAATGTTGAAATAGCTAGAGATGACCCTTGCTTATCAATTCAACAGCAGCAAGAGCTAATGATAACTGTCACCAGAGAGGAACTTACAAAGGTGGTCAAAGAACTTCCTACTGATAAGGCACGTGAGATTGATGGATTCTAAGCTGAATCTTTTCAGAAGTATTGGGAGGTGATTGGTGATGAAGTAACCTTGGCCATACAACAATTCTTTGAGAATGGAAAACTTTTAAAGGTACTAAACTGCACCACCATCACCATAGTGACTAAACCTCCAAGCCTTACTATTTCAAGGACTTCAAACTTATCGCCTGCTGTTCTACTATCTACAAGATCATTGCAAAGCTCCTTACCAACAGGATCAGGAAGGCAGTGAATTACTTGGTTAGTAAGTCCCAATCTGATTTTATTAAAGGCAGGAGCATTCTGGACAATGTGATTGTAGCACATGAACTGGTAAAAGGATACTCAAGGAAAGGGGTGTCTCCTAGATGCATTATCAAGGTGGACATTAGAAAAGTTTATGAATCAGTTGAATGGAGCTTCTTGAGAATGATATTAATTGAGTTTGGCATTCCTTTTAGAATGGTGAACTTCATTATGACTCGTGTCATTACTGTTAGCTATACACTGCTGATAAATAAAGGATTAACTTCAAAGTTTCAAGCAAAGAAGGGTTAAGCCAATGAGACCCCATATCTCCATATCTCTTTGTCTTAGCCATGGAATACTTAAATAGATCCCTAAAGCAGTTGAGGCATAACCCAAATTTTAACTTCTACCCCAAGTGTGCTAATCGAGAATTGGTACACATTTGTTTTGCGGATGATCTGTTGATGTGCTGTAGAGCAAATAAGATCTCAATCCAATTGATGTTGCACGCTTTCCAATATTTCTCTAAAGTTTCAGGGCTTCAAGAAAATTTGGATAAAAGCTCCATATACTTGGCAGGAGTGTCACGGGAATTCAAAGCAGAAATCATAAAGGACTGGAAATTTACTTCTGGTGAACTACCTTTCAAATACCTGGGGGTGCCACTTTCTTCTAAGAAGCTAACCATACATCAGTGTATGTCCTTGGTGGACAGAATTGTTGCAAGTGTCAGATGTTGGACAATAAAGTTTTTGTCATACAGTGGGAGAGTACAACTGATAAAGCATGTAATGTTTGAGATGCAAACTTATTGGGCCCAGGTCTTCTTGTTGCCAAAAAGATGACAGGAAGTACTGATCACTCCAGGAAAGCCCTTATGGCATGGGATACATTATGCCTGCCTAAATCTGCTAGGGGATGCAACATCATTGACATCTTCAAGTGGAATAAAGATACTCTGTGCAAACAACTATGGACAGTAACATTGAAAGAAGACAGGCTATGGATTCAATGGATACATGATATCTACATCAAGGCGCAAGATCTAATGCAAATGAAGGCACCATAACAAGCTAGCTCGCTGGTTAAAAAGATTTTTGAAGCAAGGCAATGGCTAGCTGAAGTAGAAGATCCTATCACAATGCTAAGAAGGAATGGTTGACAAATGCAGATTCAGCATTAAGAAAGCTTACAGATGTCTTATGCCTCAGTATGAAAAGGTCTCATGGAAAAGTCTGGTGCTGGCTAAAGGCTTACTACCTAGGCATCAATTCATATTATGGCTAGCTGTCTAAAAAAGACTATCCACAGTAGACAGATTAAGGAGCTGGGGGGTGAATGTTTCTCAGGGCTGTCTGCTAGTGAGACTGACTCTATTGAAGATCTTCTACATCTGTTCTTCTCCTGTCCATACTCAACAAACATGTGGAGTATCCTAACAAGTTGGGCAGGAATAATAAGACCAATTGGTAATTGGGATGAGGAGGTAACATGGCACTCCAAGAAAGTTAACAATTGCAGACCAAAGGCAAGTATCCTGGGATCCCTATTTGCAGCAACAGTCTACCATATCTGGGCAGAAAGGAATAGATGCAAGTTTACTAATTAGAAACTGGAAAGCAAACAGCTCATCAGAAAGAAAGATCATACTACAGTTGCATATGAAAGGGCAGAAGATCCACAAGTAGAAGAAAGAGTTAGAATAGTTAAATAGTTACCCTGTATAGTTCAAGTGGAATTAGTGAGTATAGTTCAAGTGAAATTAGTGAATACTTAGTGAAATAGCAATCCTAATTGTAATTGAGGAATGACTCCATAGTCCAGACGAGTCATCCTGTACATATTGAGTTACTTTGTTAAATAAAAATTTTGTAGTTTAACCAAAAAAAATATCCTATTGTTGAAAGATGAACCACAAACTTTAATCTAAGAAATCTTAGTTAGGACCAAGATAAAGTATGTTAGTATTTGACAACATAGTGAATAGAAGGAAAAGAAAAAAAATACAATTTGTTAATTTGCATTAGTAAATTAAAAGATGTGTATAACACTCAAAAGAAAAGAAAAAAGTGATGTAGGTAAGATTAGAACGGATAAGATAATTAAATTCTGAAGTGTCGAAGTTAATTAATACTCGATATTATGTCTCAATCAAGCACTTCAGAAAGCTCGGATTACCTTAGAAAAATAGAAAGAAAAAAAACATGCTTCAAAAATACCGGTGAAAACGCGTTTGCAGACACATAAGTCTCTGCCAGTTTGTCTTTGACAGACAAGATAAAAGTTCACAAAGTATTACCAAATCTTGTTCATAAAAATTCAAAAAATCGAATCAAACCGACTATAAAAATAACTGTTTAAATTTATTATTACACCTATATATACAAGTATATTTTTTTATAAAGTTTCTAAAATTTTATGGTATATATTAGTCATTTATATTTTTAATCTAGTTCTTTGCTATTATAATAATCTAATTCTTTGCCTTTCCATTCTAGTTTGATTGGCAGTTTTCTTTTACTAGGTACAAGAATTTATTTCGTTTTAAAAATAATTGACTTTTAATTGAGTACTTAAATTATTCATCACTATTTGATTCAATTATCATCAATATATTTCGGTAAATGATAGATTTCTCAAGAGCAATTGATTTGATAGTGTTACGTTGAAAATATAGCCGCCGAAATATGCGTTTGGTAGTGTATGTCTTATATTTAAGAAAAAAAACCAATAAATAACCGGAAAAACTGAAAGACTGTCAAAAATCGAATCTTTAAATATTCAACTTAATTAGTTTGGTTTGATTCCAACTTACTTGGTTTGATTTTGTTTTAGGAAAAAATCGGCCCAAAACGAACCATAAAACACCCCTAACCAAATCTATGGAAGCCAGTAAAACAAAGCAAGTTAATATGTTAAATTCTACTGCCCTAGTTGTAAACTTACGCAATGTCCAACTCATATATATAAAGCCGGTTAAAGATAACAAGTTGACCCAAAAAAAAAAAAGTGGATGTTAAATACTAGTATTAGACATATTATATTAAGCCTTATTTTTTGTACTTAATGGAAGTCTGAATCTTAATTATTCAGATCTCAAATATTAAGTACGTTTGTTTTTAATGTCTGAATCTTAATTATTCAGATCTTAATCATTAAGTGTGTATGTATTTTTTTTTTTACTTTACAACCACTTAATAGGTCTGAATAGGTCTGTATGATTAAGATCCATAACAGAGACTTAGTTTCATTAAGATGCTATCATCCATATTCATTATCAATTGTCGCCACCGCCTACTATTATCAACTACCACCATGCCGCCACCACCACCACCATACTCAACAACCATCACCACCATCATTCTCAATCATAGCCGCCACCATAATCGACTACCACCACCCGCCATCCGCACCACTCCCACCACCATCATTCTCAACCACAAACACTCATCCACCTCAACTACCACAGCTAACCACCCCATCACCATCAACAATCATAATCGACACTACCCATCATTATAAACTACCACCACCCACCACCACCTTCCTCGATCACAACTACCACCACGACCCGCTATTATTAACTATCACCACTCACCACCATTATTCTCAATCATAATCGTCACCACTACTAATCACCACTAGCTACTACTCTGAACCACCGCCATAAACTAAACCTACCACCAACCACCGCCTCTAGTCGGCATTCACAAGCATCACCGTTAGCCATCACCACCAGCACCTACTATTAAAAAAATTATATATTTTATTGATAAAATATTAGATTAATTAGTATTTCATTTGAATTTTATGTTTATAATTTTCAAATAAAGATAAATTTTATCCATTCAGGTATTAAAAATCAGACAATCTTAATCATCTAGTATTCAAATCTTAATACACATCTTGATATTTAAATGTGTATTCAGATTCAGTCGTCAATCTTAAAAAAAAAAAAAAGAAACAGGCCTTAGTCTGCTTCCTCCGTGTCAATTCAACGATATTTTTAAGTATCTGTTTTCTATATTTTGAAGGCAAATATCGAAGACGTTTTCAATAATTATTGGAAGGGAAAACATTCTTGCAAGATTTCAAAAAAAATAAAAAAAAATCATCGTACAAATGCTAAATTAATCATTTTCTTTTGTTTTCAAATGACGAATTGATTGAACATTTTATTACGTTCTGAATAAAAGTAAAAATTGTATTTAGAAAATCAAAATTGAACAAATATCAATTTGGGAGAAAATGGGCATGCATATTTGATCCAAGTAATTTCAGTTCTTGAGTTTGGAGGTATGAGATATAGCGACTGAAAATTAGAGAGACATGAGATTAGAAATTGAAAAACTAAATGATTATGTATTATATCAAGACTTATTAATGTGGTGTGATAAATGAGATTTTGTCACCATTAACCAAAGGTCATGTTCGAGGTGAAAATGAAAAGATTCCTAGTAAGAGCGTTTCCTTTTGCTTTACATTAGATGAATCCAAACTAGTAGGGTCAATTCTAGACACAAGATGGTTAAAAAAAGAGAGAAAACAAGACTAAATCTGCTAAGCAATATAGAGAGAGTTACATGAGCTGTTTAAGGACATGAATACATTGTCTTAAATAATTCCATCATGAAGAACAATTCAACAAAAACATGCCAGTCAAAGTCTAAGGAAAATTAACCATGCTATAAAATAAAATATTTCCCACCATTTTATTGCACTTGGAGAACACAATAAATGGACACAGTACATTTCTAAAAATATACTATAGTATATCTAAACAGGAATTTTCTATGAACTCACATGGGAGAGTCCAGAAAATATGGTTTCTCTTTGTATATTTCCCTTTTATTTTTCCTCCTCTTACCTAATAAATTTAAATGTAATTAGTCACTGTCAGTGATGTTGTTCAAGAAAAAATAACTTGACATCACCTAAAAAAATATTGCTCCTTTTTTTTTTGTTTGAAAGAATAATTAACAAATAGGGTTAATAATTCAACTGAGATCTTCCTTCTCTTCTTCATCAGCAAAAATTCCATAAAGGGATATCTGCAGATCCTTCTTCATAATAAACTTCCTCCATTAATGGGGGATCAAAGAAAACTGTACCGTGAAGCATGTCATTGTACTTTGGAGAATCAAAGTTGTACCACTGCCCCATCATTGACACAGTTGTTGTCTCTTCTTCCAAAGTACCATGATGATCAAATGTTGGTAATAATGAAACCTCATCTAATTGATCCTCATGGCTCAATGGTGAAGAAGAATTAGTTGAAGTAGAAGTAGAAGAAAGGGGTGGAGATGGCACGTCATTATTTTCAACATTTGCAGCGGAAGCGGCGGCGGCGGCGACCCTTTGGATGGCTTTAGGAGATAAAGTTGTAGAACTGTGATGATCAATGTGGTGATAGAAAGAGGAATTGAAAGGGAAGTTGAGATTATTAGCAGCAGAAGGGCCTTTGAGGCATAAGAGAGCAGCATCATAAGCTCGAGCAGCAGCTTCCGCAGTTGAATAAGAGCCTAACCAGATTCTTGTTTTCTGATTTGGTGCTCTTATTTCTGATACCCATGATCCCCAGCTTCTCATTCTTACTCCCTTGTACTTCTTCTTCTTCATCTTCACGTTTTTATTATTATTATTATTGTTGTTGCTGCTTGAAGATGATAATGCCATTGTACTCTTGCTTGCTTCTGCAGCTAGCATTTTCTGCTCGGTCTTCACCATTGGATGAATCTTTAAACAACAATCAAGAGATTTGAGCGTAGTTTAATTACTTCTCTTGTTTTTCTTACCTTTTTTGCTTCTTTTTCTTGGATGGTTTTTTGTCTGTGTTTGAGGTGGATGATGAAGTGATGTTGAAGTTAGAGGAGAGGATGATTATTTATAGATGGTAGGGTGTGTGCTAATTGGAGGGGTGCGGGGG
>MCJB01037552.1:60434-95239 GCA_002018475.1 Nicotiana obtusifolia | reverse complement strand
CACATTTTTAACCAAAAATCTCTATTGGAGCCTACCCGTCCCCCAAAAATCATGTCATCTCTGTATTTTAGCAAGCTAACACTGAATCCAACTCGTTGTTGTGTAGTGGATTTCGTCTATTGCTCGTTTCGGCTCCCAAATTATCAATTTTTCACAATTCAAAAAACTCTAAATCGAGACATTCCGACTTACCTTTTGGTAAAACTCATGTATATAGAGTGCTTATTAGTTATTTTTACTATGTTGTAGGTTTTTTTTATCAGTTTTTAATATAATTAATTTTTTTATTTTTTATCCGGATTAGTTTATTTATGTGCTAGAAAATTATTAAAAATATATACTGTTATGTTATTGAATAATTATCATTATATGTGATTTTAGTGTTGTACATATATTAATATGTGACTTTATTATTGTTTAGTGCCCTTTAGTGTTATGTTTGTGCGCTTAATTGTTATGTAGTGCCCTTTAGCGTAGTAAAACTGATAATAAATTTTAGCTTATGGTACTTGACTTTGTTTATGGCCATTTAGAGTAGCGTGACTTTAGTGCTCTTTAAAATTCCGTAGTCTAGAATAAAAACTACGTGTTCTCCTTAACAAACTCTGTTAGGGTACTCAATTATGGATTTAATGTATTAGTAGATAATTATTAAATATTAGGTATGAATAATAAAATAATCAGTTGACGTTACAAAAGAGACAATGCTTGGAAATTTGGGCAAAATATGATAGTTTACAGGCAAATCCTTACGAATGAAATAAATTCAATATTATTTACTATTAAGTTTGTAGTACTTTTTATATGAATAATTATTGAACAAACATTCATTAATTATGAAAATTTAATATTTAATTATGTTATAACCCAAAAAAACTTTAAAAAAATGATAGTTCAAATAATACCCTGTAGAATTTTAGTAAAATGTAGAAAACTAACATATGAAATATTAATAGAGAAAATTTATCAACCTAAGTATTTGTTATATGAATAGTTACTAAAATATCTTTTTAATTATTGAAATTAATCATTTAATTCTCTGTTAGCCCCAGAAAATATCTGAAAAAAAGATGATAGTTCAAACAAAAACCCTCTCGAAGTTGAGTCAAAATATGTAAGAAAATAACATATAAAACAACAATATAGAAAATTTGTCAAAATAAGTATTTTTATATGAATACTTATTAACTATATTACGTATAGTTATGAAATTAATTATTTAATTCAATTATACCAAAAATAGCTAAAAAAAGATGATAGTTCAAATAAAATCCTACGAATTTTAGTAAAACATATAAGAAACTAATATATAAAATAATAATATAGAAATCTTTGACTTCAGGTTCTAAATTTCTATCTTTCTATTCTTTCAAAGATGGTGAGGACATGTACAGCTGGATCAGATGACAAGGAATCCATGCCCCCTGCTAGAGCCGCGAGAGGCCAGGGCTAGAGTAGAGGCCGAGGACGTCCACGTAGTGCAGCTAGAGTACCCGCACGAGCTGCTACAGAGGAGCCACCAGTAGCTCCAATTGGAGGCCGGGCAACCGAGACGCCTGTTACTACACCAGCCCTTCAGGAGACTCTCGCCCAGTTCCTAAGCATGTTCGGCACTTTAGCTCAGGCAAGGTTGATCCCACTTGCTCCTGCCACATCTCAAGCTGGGGGAGGAGCACAGACTCCCGCCACCCGTACCCTAGAGCAGCGGGTTCAGGTTGATCAGGTCCTAGAAGTCATACCAGTACAGGCGATAGCCCTAGTTCAGCTCGAGGTTAGGGCAACATCTTCTGAGAGGGAGCAGCTTAGGCTTGAGAGGTACAAGAAGTACCACCCTCCTACTTTTTGTGGCTTGGCGTCAGAGGATGCCTAGGGTTTTCTTGAGGAGTGCCACCGTATCCTCCGCACTATGGGTATTGCGGAGTCTAGTGGGGTTGCTTTCACTACGTTCTAGCTTAAGGGAACGACCTATCAGTGGTGGCGAGCATATGAGTTGGGTAGTCCGGCCGAGGCAGCTTCACTCACTTGGACTCTGTTCTCAGATATGTTCTTGAGGGAGTATGTTCCCTAGAGTTTCAGAGATGCATGGCTTGCCGGGTTTGAGCAGTTGTGCCAGGGTTCTATGACCGTGTCGGAGTATGCGGTCCGATTCAGTGATTTGGCTACGCATGCACCAGCCTTGGTTGCTACTATTAGAGAGCGGGTTCGTTGATTTATCGAGGAGCTCAACCCCAGTATCAGATTTAGCATGGCTCGAGAGTTGGAGATGGACATCGCATACCAACAGGTAGTGGGGATCGCTAGGAGATTGGAGGGTAAGCTGACCCAGGAGAGAGAAGAGAGGGAGGCTAAGAGGTCTCAAGAGTCTAGCACATATAGTGATACCCGTGCCCTAGATGTAGCTCATCATGGTAGGGGCTATATGAGTCGCCCTGTTCATTCAGCACTTCCAGCTTTCAGCGGTATTCCGGCCACTCCTAGGCCTCAAGCTCCCTATTATGCACCGCCATTATCTAGTGCACTTCCTGCACGGGGTGCTTTCAGTGATCAGTCCAGCCGATTAGGCCCGACCTAGCCTCAGCAGCCACATCCTCTGAGAGCTTGTTTTGAGTGTGGTGACACTAGTCATATGGTGAGGGATTGCCCCAGATTCAGGAGATGTGCACCTCCACAGACTACTCAGGCTCCACGTATTCCACCGGGTCCTTAGGCTTCTCAGCCATGGTCGCCGCACCAGCTACCAACCCCCCCCTACACAGCCAGCTAGAGGTGGAGGTCGGGCAGGCAGAGGTAGCCCTAGAGGGGGAGGCCAAGCAAGATATTATGCTCTTCCTGCTAGGGCAGAGGCAATTTCTTCCGACTCAGTCATCACAGGTAGTGTTTCGGTCTCTCATAGAGATGCATCTGTCTTATTTGATTCAGGCTCCACTTATTCCTATGTGTCATCTTATTTTTGCTCCATATTTAGGTGTATCCCGTGATTCTTTGGGTTCTCCTGTCTATGTGTCCACACCTATGGGAGATTCTATTATTGTTGACCGTGTGTATTGATTGTGTTTGGTTGTTCTTAGTGGTTTTGAGACCAGAGCCAATTTATTGCTGCTCAGTAAGGTAGATTTTGATGTTATTTTGGGTATGGAATGGTAGTCACCCTATCATGCTATCCTTGATTGTCACGCCAAGACGGTGTCGTTGGCTATGCCAGATCTGCTGCCATTAGAGTGGAGAGGTACTTTAGATTATGTTCCTAGCAGGGTTTTTTCATTTCTAAAGGCTCAACAGATAGTTGAGAATGGATGTGATGCGTATCTAGCATATGTGAGAGATGTCAGTGTTGATACTCTTACCGTTGAGTTAGTTCCGGTAGTGAGGGATTATCCAAATGTATTCCTGGCGGATCTTCGAGGCATGCCGCCCAACAAAGATATCGACTTTGGTATTGATTTATTACCGGGAACTCAGCCCATTTCTATTTCACTCTATCGTATAGCCCCAACAAAGTTGAAAGAGTTAAAGGAATAGTTGCAAGAGTTGCTAGATAAAGGCTTCATTCGGCTCAGTGTGTCACCTTGGGGTGCTCTAGTATAATTTGTAAAAAGAAAAAGGATGGTTCTAGCATATGTGTATTGATTATCGCCAGTTGAACAAGGTTACAGTGAAGAACAGGTATCCATTACCACATATTGATGACCTATTTGATCAACTTCAGGGTGCCAGAGTGTTCTCTAAGATCAACTTATGTTCGGGCTATCATCAGTTGAAGATTCGGGAGCCAGATATCCCGAAGACTACCTTCAGGACTCGGTACGGACATTACGAATTTCTTGTGATGTCTTTTGGGCTGACCAACGCCCCAGCAGCATTCATGCACTTGATAAATAGTGTATTTCATCCCTATCTTAACTCATTCATCATTGTGTTTATTGACAACATTCTGGTGTACTCTCGGAGTCGAGAGGATCATGAGCAGCACCTGAGAACTGTGCTTCAGACCTTGAGAGAAAAGAAGTTATATGCAAAATTTTTGAAGTGTGAATTCTGGCTAGATTTAGTGACATTTTTGTGTCATGTAGTATCGAGTGAGGGGATCAAAGTGGATCCGAAGAAGATTGAAGCAGTACAGAGTTGGCCTAGAGCGTCTTCAGCTATGGAGATCCGAAGTTTTCTTTGCTTGGCGGGGTATTACCGTCGATTTGTAGAGGGTTTCGCGTCTATTGCAGCACCTATGACCAGATTGACCCAAAAGGGTGCTCCGTTCAGGTGGACTCTCAATACAGCTTTGACTACAGCCCCAGTATTGGTGTTGCCTTCGAGTTCGGGGTCTTATACTGTATACTTTGATGCGCCGCGTATTGGACTTGGCATGGTGTAATTGCAAGATGGTAGGGTGATTGCCTACGCGTCTAGATAGTTAAAGGTGCACGAAAAGAACTACTATCCACGACCTTGAGTTGGCAGCTATTGTTCTTGCCTTGAAGATTTGGCGGCACTATTTGTACGGTATCCCGTGTGAGGTCTACACCGATCACCGGAGCTTGCAGCGTCTGTTCAAACAAAAGGATCTTAACTTGCGACATCGGAGGTGGTTAGTGTTGCTTAAGGACTATGATATCACCATTGTATATCATTCCGGGAAGGCCAATGTGGTAGTCGATGCCTTGAGTCGCAAGGCGGAGAGTTTGGGTAGTCTAGCATATCTACTGGTGGCAGAGAGGCCATAAGCGTTGGATGTTCAGGCCTTGGCCAACCAGTTTTTTAGATTGGATATTTCTGAGCCAAGCCAAGTTTTGTCTTGTGTGGTTTCTCGGTCTCCTCTTTATGATCGTATCAGAGAGCGTTAGTATGACGACCCCCATCTGCTTGTCCTTAAGGACACGGTTCAGCACGGCGAAGCCAAGAAGGTCACTATTGGAGATGAGGTATATTACGGATGCAAGGCAAGTTATGTGTGCCCAATGTAGATGACTTGCATGAGTTGACCTTCAGGAGGCTCACAGTTTGCGGTATCCATTCATCCAGGTGCCGCGAAGATGTATCAGGACCTGAGGCAACATTATTAGTGGAGGAGAATGAAGAAGGACATAGTGGAGTATGTATCTCGGTGCTAAATTGTTAGTAGTATGAAGTATGAGCATCAGCGGCCAGGTGGATTACTTCAGAAGCTAGAGATTCCTGAGTGGAAATGGGAGCGGATTACAATGGATTTTGTTGTTGGGCTCCCACGGACTCAGAGGAAGTTCGATGAAGTTTGAGTGATTGTGAATAGATTGACCAAGTCAGCTCATTTCATTCTAGTGGTGACTACTTACTCTTCAGAGCAGCTGGCTCATATTTATATTCGCGAGATTGTCAGGCTTCATGGCGTGCCGGTATCTATCATCTTTAACCGGGGTACGCAGTTTACATCGTGGTTCTAGAGAGCTGTACAACATGAGTTAAGTACTCGGGTGGATTTGAGTATAACATTTGACACTCAGACGGAAGGACAATTCGAGCGCACTATTCAGATATTGGAGGATATGCTCTGTGCATGTGTGATGGAGTTTGGGGGTTCTTGGGATCAATTCTTTCCATTTGTGAAGTTTGCCTACAACACCTACCAGTCGAGCATTCACATGGCCCCGTATAAGGCATTGTATGGTAGATGTTGTCGGTCTCCAGTGGGTTAGTTTGAGCCGGGCGAGGCTAGGCTATTGGGTATAAACATGGTTCAGG
Source organism: Nicotiana obtusifolia (assembly GCA_002018475.1). NCBI lineage: Eukaryota > Viridiplantae > Streptophyta > Magnoliopsida > Solanales > Solanaceae > Nicotiana > Nicotiana obtusifolia. Next base: position 89,527 of record MCJB01037552.1, on the reverse strand, counting down.
ATGCTTTGGAAAAGGTTAAATTGATACGGGATCGACTTCGTACAGCCCAATCCAGACAGAAGAGTTATGCGGATCGGAAGGTTCGCGACGTTGCATTCATGGTTGGGGAGCGGGTATTTCTTCGGGTTTCGCCCATGAAGGGCTTATGAGGTTTGGGAAAAAGGAAAAGTTGAGCCCTAGGTATATCTGACCTTTTGAGATTTTTGAGAGGGTTGGAGAGGTGGCTTACAAACTTGCACTACCAGCTAGTTTAGCTGCGGTCCATCTAGTGTTTCATGTTTCTATGCTCCGGAAGTATCATGGCGATCCGTCTCATGTGTTAGACTTCAACTCAGTCCAGTTGGATAAAGATTTATCTTATGTTGAGGAGTCGGTGGCCATTTTGGTCAGGCAGGTTCGAAAGTTGAGATCAAAGAGCATTACTTCAGTTAAAGTCCAATAGAGGGGCCAGCCAGTCAATGAAGCGACTTAGGAGACCGAGCTTGATATGTGTAGCCGTTATCCTCATCTTTTCACCACTTTAGGTATGTCTCTATACTCGTTCGAGGACGAACGTTTGTTTTAAGAGGGGAAGGATGTAATGACCCGGCTGTTCATTTTGAGAGTACCCGATCCCCTAATATTGATCCCTCTATTTCATTTTGTGGTTATGTGACTTGTCAGGGCGCTTGGTGTTGGGTTCGAGAGAGTTTCAGAGTGAAATGGAACACATAGTCCCTAAATTGGAAGTTTCAGTCGTAGGAGTTGACCATAGTTTGACTTGTGTGAAGACGACTTCGGAATGGAGTTTTGGCGGTTCCAATAGCTTCGTGGGGTGATTTTGATCTTAGGAGCGTGTCTGGATGTTGATTTGGAGGTCCGAAGGTCATTTCGGCGTTAATTGGTGAAGTTTGTAAAGTTGGAAGATTTTGGAAAGTTTAACTGGGAGTGGAATTTTTGATATCAGGGTCAGATTCCGATTTCCGAAAGTTGGAATAGGTCCACAATATCGTTTATGACTTGTATGCAAAATTTGAGGGCAATCGGACTTTATTTGATAGGGTTCGGCATCGAATATAGAAATTAAAAGTTTATAACTTCATTAGGCTTAAATTGTGGTGCGATTCGTGATTTTAGCATTTTTTGATGTGATTTGACGCTTCAAGCATGTTCGTATGATGTTATAGGACTTTTTGGTATGTTTGGTTGAGGTTCCGAGGGCCTCGGGTGTAATTCAGACCATGTTCCACGCATTTCGAAACATTAAAGATTGCTGAATCTAGTGCTTCTAGTTTCCTTATATGCGATCGCGAGTGGATTAACGCGATCGCGAAGAGTATGGTGGTACTGAAGTTAGTTTTCTTTATGTGATCGTGAGGTGGTGTATGCGATTGCCGAAGGTTGGTTTACAGCGAATCCCTAACGCGTGTAGGAGGCCGCGTTGGAAAAAAGGAATGGCGAGGCAGGGGCTGAGGCAGTTCGTGCTACGCGATCGCGTGGCCTAGGATGCGATCGCAGAGTTGAGGCAGCTTGTTAATTGCATTCGCGATTGGTTTCACGTGATCGCGGAGAGTAAATTTGAGCAGGGCAGAAATTGTGTTAGGCGATCGCGAAGGGATTTCCGCGATCGCGATGTGTAAATCACTAGACATCATACTTAAATTTCAAAACGAGGGTTTATTTTCTTATTTCATAATTTGGACTTTGAGAGCTCGGTTTAATGCGAATTTTTGAGCGATTTTCAGAGGGATTGTTGGGGTAAGAGTTCTTAACTCGTTTTTGATTAAATTCCACTAATCTATCTTTGATTTCATTATTTAATTAGGGATTTGGGTTGAAAAATTGGGGAAAAATGGAGAAAACTTCTTTGGCCGAGTTTTGGGAATTTGAGCGAGATTTTGGTATCGGCTTTGTGTAATTCTTGTATGGTTGGACTCAATATTGAACGGGATTTCGTATTTTATAATTTTGCTCGGGTTCCGAGAGGTGGGCCCGGGTCGACTTTTTGGAGCGATTTTTCAATTCTTAGCTAAGATCATTATTTCACTATTTAAATTAGTTTCCTATAGTTATATTTACAGTATGAATTTATTTTGGCTAGATTCGAGCCGTTCGGAGTTGAAAAATCGAGGGAAAGGTCTTCTAATAATTGATTTAGTATGGTTTGAGGTAAGTGACTTGTCTAACCTTGTGTGAGGAAAATTTCCCTTCGGACTTGGTACTGTGGTGATAATTTCTGATATGTGAAGACCGTGTACGGAAGGTGACGAGTGCGTACACGGGCTAAATGTTGGAATTCTAATTTTAGCTATGTAGTTTCCTTTTCATGCCTTAATTGAGTTACTTTAGCATGTTGTAGTCATTATGTATAGCCTAATTTCACATGTCTACTTGTCTTATCTCATATTTGCAACTTGTATCACATGTTTAGTTGAATTACTTGCTTTTCTTGATTTCCATATTCTTTACTTAACTGTGGAATTCTTTGCTTGAAATTGCTATCTTTGAAATATCTTGTTGTTGAGTTGGTGTTGAATTGCAAAGCCGTGATTCTTTTGAGGCAAGGTGTAAGTTGTGAAATATCATTTATTTATTTGTTGTGTTTTGGTTTTTGTATTTTTGTTGAGGTGATTGTTTGATTGTGTGCACGAGGTTTCTGCCGTGCTGTTGTTACTGTTGCACGAGGTTTCTGCCGTGCTGTTGTTATTGTTTGCACGAGGTTTCTGCCGTGCCGTTGTGATTATTGATATGCATGCGGTGGTATAAGGTCTGGGTGTTGAAACACATGCGGTGAGATAAGGTGGGTTTGATACGCGTAGCTAGTAGGGGAACTACTAGAAGCCATGTGGTGCGATAAGGTGGGCTAAAACACGGGATGCTTTTTCGGGAAAAATAATTTTCAAAACCAAATATAAAGGCTCATGTGGTTATATAAGGAAAGACGTGAGTTAGTTTATGATTTGGGACTACGAGGCAGTACCTCGGGAGTCCCCCTGTTGATCTTCTTTATTTGCTGTATTGTTTGGTTGTTGTTACCTTAACATGTAAAATTCTTGTTTTCCTTTCGTGTTGTATTATCTTTTCCTTGATTCCATGTTATTACTTCCCGTAAATTCTTTATTGTTAACTTCCCTATCATTTTTATTATATCATTTTATATTCGGTTTATTTTTTATTATCTCCAGTACAGCCTTGACCTGACCTCATCACTACTCTATTGAGGTTGGGCTTGGCACTATAGGGTACCGTTTTGGTGTACTCATACTACACTTCTGCACATGTTTTGTGCAGATCCACGTACATCCTATCAACCTCGGTGTTAGCGCGTTGCATGGCTTGCTTATCGGAGACTTCAAGGTACACCTACCCGTGTCCGCAGGCTTCGGAGTCCCCTTCTATCCTGTTCTTTTCTTATTTCTTTACATCTTTATAGACAGTGATGTATATGAGTGTTCAGTACTGTACCTAGAGCTCGTGACTTGTATTTACACTGGGTTTTGGGAGATGTACATGTTCAGTTACCGATTTTATTTCATATAGCTGTTGATGTTTTGAGATTTAAATTATTATTCTTTTATTCTGCATGTTTTGTTAGGCCTACCTAGTCTTAGAGACTAGGTGCCGTCACGACATCCTACGGAGGGGATTTGGGGTCGTGACATCTTCACACATCTGGGATGGGTAGTGTCTGTCCCAGACCTTCCACCCCAGGCATATAGACGATATGTGGGAGTTCATTAGGGACCACCCACTGTATCCTCGTATAGTTAGACGCCTTCAGCGGACGAGTTTTTACAGGATCATAGAGATCGGCCGGTTCCAGTTCGACTGGGTGTTGATCACGGCTATGATAGAGCGGTGGCGACCGGAGACGCACACGTTTCATCTACCCATCGGCGAGGCTACCATCGCGCTAGAGGATGTGGAGGTTCTTTTTGGGCTGCTCGTTGATGGTATACTTGTAGCTTACCCGCATGCTCATAGGGACTATACGGGAGGACACTACCTTCATATGTTGCAGAGGCTCACCGGTTTCCAGCCTGCGGAGCCGACTGCGTTGAGTGGGGGTAGTCGATTGTAGCTGACGCCCGTTAGGCAACATTTAGTGGTGATGCACATGGAGATTACTAATGATTCATCGCCAGAGGATATCGACCGGCAGACGAGGCTATTGCTGCTGATGATGTTTGGTGGTATACTGTTCCAGAACACTTCGGGAAACCTAGTCAGCTTGCGATTTCTACATCATCTGGAGTGGCTAGATGATTTATCTAGTTACAGCTGGGGTGCAGCTGTTCTAGCTTACCTGTACAGGCAGATGTGCGGGGCGTGCATGGGCGCCTAGAGAGACGTTTCCGGTTTTATACTGCTGTTGCAGGTGAAAACATAGTCAATTCTTTGCAGCCACCTCTGTCACCGATAGCTCCAGATGCCCCACCTCCATCGTTTCTCTCACTAGCTAGGAGGTGGGTTGATAAGCAAGGCCACGCCCATGAGGTTGAGGCTCGACATCATCTCCCTTATTACAGGGATTTGTTGGATTTACATGAAGGCGCTTAGGTACATATATCCTTAAGTTTACTTGGCCTGGCTTGATATGTGTTGTGTTTACTCACGATTCTTGTGTTTAATAAATAGTACGTATGGAGGCCATACAGCAAAACGCTCATAGCTGGATTGCCAGATTATTACTCCCACGATTGAGCTATGTGGAGCTCTTCCGTCTTACTGATATGTCTCGTTATAGTCGAGCATCATGCCACCGAGCGAGTCCTTTTCCAGTTTGGTCGACCCCAGCTTATACCTATTCCGCCCACTTGGCATTCTACACATTACCAGCGGCATGATCGCCGCAAGGTCGACCAGACATACTTGGCCTAGCTAGAGGCACATATAGAGGATTGGGACCAGAGGTATGGCCTGATTTTGCCACACCCTCCACCTGCCCGTTTAGACTGCGAGCATGGGTTAGTATCGTAGAGTTACCCATCTTCTCGTCGGGAATCCCGTTCATCGCTGGTGATCGATACATTCCATATGTCAGGAGGCATGAGGCACTAGTATGTTATTTGTTATACTTACTTATAATGTTACATTATTCTTCCGCAGTTAATATTTTATATGCTATGCAGGCTATTGGCTTACACCATAACTGGTGATGCTACAGCATACAGGCGAGGGAGCGGTAGTTGTGCACGGGTTTGGCGTCAAGTCACTGACCTTGCTGTTGACACATTGAGACGTGCCCAAGAGGATGGGTGCATAGGATACGAGGCTGCTTATGTGCCGCCCGAGGAGTAACATCTTGGGCCACAAATGACCCTTGAATGTGGTAGACATGGCCAGCGAGGAAGGGGTAGCCCACGTGGTCGTTGTGGTCGGTGAGGACGGGGTCCCCAGCAAGGGGGCATTGAGGCACCCGTGGAGGATATTAGAGATGATCAACCGGGTGACTACCCTGAGCCACACGATGCTTCTCATGATATATAGTCATTCAGCCTTCAGCTGTCAGCAGGGACTTCATAGGTCACCCCGTCAGCTCCATTGTTGATTGCGGGAACGACCATTACGCAGTAGGAGTGGGATCAGTATTTTCTTGATAGTCTAGAGCCATCGATGGTTGCTGCCGATCATCCAATACGAGAGGTGCATAGTGGGTGATGACGGAGTTATGGCTCATCTCATCACTGAGGGCTGCTGAGGATCTTTCACAGCCTTCATCTACTTTAGTGGCCCTCGATGTTTCGACAGAGCATTGTGTCGCTACTCAGGCGCAGGTTTGTTTGTATTACTATTATTTCAATTTGTTTTAACCTTATAGATTAGTCAGTAATATCTAAAGTGTTTATATTTTTTTAAAGATTTTTTTAGCGCCCATCACAGAGGCCATATTGTGCGATACTAACTTGCTGGAGACGGATGATCTTATTCAGGAGCCCCCAGAGACCATGGTATGACCATTTAAGTTTTTGCTAACACGTACATTAGTATTATATATTTCATATACTAAAATATCTTATTATTCTGTATGTTACAGATGGCCCAACGGCTGCTTCTACTTAGCATGTCAGCCTTACTGACGATCATGCTACAGCGCATCCTCCGATAAACATGCGACGTGATGAGGATGATCCTGATAGCGTAGCCGGGCGGGATGGATGCGCCTCAAGCCAGCCAATGCTTTAAAGCATACAAGCTGTGGGACTCATTGATATGTATTCTGAGTAATATATATGACATTAGATATATAATGGCAAAATTGTTGATGTTTTACATAATTTGTGCATGTGTTTTTAATTTTCGAGTTATTTATTAGTTTAACACTAGAACACCAAAAAATAAGATAGCTTAACATAAATTTAAATTCGTTAATAATTAAAGATAATACATGACATGTGCAACATAAAAATAAATAACTACACTTCGCATCCATGTGTTTGTTTAGTCACTATCACCCATTATTCTATGCTTCAATCATTTAAATTTTTCTTCCAACCAATTATTTTCTTCTTCTGCCTCTTTTAGTTTCTCCTTCACTACCGCAAGTTATTCTTGCTGTTTCAAGATCTGGAGTTCGTACTCACTTATCTGACTAAATGTTTAGCAAACATGATTTGTAGTATTCCTGGTTAATGGGTTTATCATACCATTCTTCAAAACCACATTGATTTTCGTCCTACCAATAGGGATGATAACAAAAGACTATTAATTAACATGTTATATAAAAACTATTAACAAATATAACTTTCAATAATAATAACTTACAACTTGTTTACACATCCAACGTCTGCGCCCTAGATTGCAATTTGATCAACATGGCTTCAAAATCGTACGTCTGCCACAGTAACACCTTGGTACATCATTGCGTCCAAACATGTCGTAATGCTCCAAAATGAAAAATTAATGGAACGTTTTTTTCTTCGTTTGGTTACAACGCAAAAAATAACTAAAATGCACTGGGTTTTTATAGGCAGCTAAGAGTGATTTTAGGTTCCATAATGCATATTGGTGATGTGTTACGTATCGCGTGCTAGTGATTCTTTAGGTACAAGTAGGTGCAACCTTTCCTTTCGACAACTTTTTCAGGTCGACATGACAATACACATCACGCATATTGGTGATGCGCTACGTTTTGTGTGCTAATTATTCTTCAGACTACAAGTGGGTGCAACCTTTTTAGGTCAACAACTTTTTCAGGTCGACATGACAATACACATAATGCATATTGGTGATGCGCTACGTTTCGCGTGCTAATAATTCTTTAGGGTACAAGTGGGTGCATCTTTTTTAGGTAGGAAGCTTTAAACGCATCTTTTTTAGGTAGGAAGCTTTTTTAGGTCAACATGACAATACACATGACACATATTAGTGATGCGCTACGTTTAACATATAAGTTCGTGCAATTTAGTTCTTCTTAAGTTGAACCAACATTCTAGTATTCAAAGACCATTTCAAGAACTATTACAACATCCATTTCAGAAATACCACTAAGATTTAATAAGTTATTTAAGAAGAGGCAAAAAGGTGAAGGTAGTTCAATAGATCCACATTGACCACGTCATAACACAATCGATCCCTACCTTGAAAAAAAATATGCTAGGTTGCTGTACTGATTTGGTTGATGACAAGTGGTATGGTGTTCTACGTCCCTCGGAAAATAAGCCTATCAATATATACACTGGTCTCAAAGTTGTAGGGCACATTATTGAGGGCGAAGCGCATTCTACAAAGCCTAAAGGTATGCGAATTTGGGGCGAAAAACTACAATGGGTTCCACTTTACTTAAAAAGGTGTATATGAAGTACTATGCCACTGGCATGGGCTAGTGGTACCACAAGCACTGTCTGCAACCTTCCAAACAAACACACACAAAGATGAACCAGAAGTGATTCAGCATTTGATGAAGGAGATTTTGGAGATGGAAAGGGCACTAGATGTTTATCATGCAATGGAAGATCTTAACTACCTGCAGGGAACAGATGATCAGTATTGGGATTTATTAGAAAATGAAAAATTACATAGAGACATTGATTATCTTATTTCCAGCAGTTGTCGAGTGGGAGGGACTACTTAAGTTTCTACCGCAGATGTTCGACGTAGGAGTCCCATATTTATGTATTAATCAAGCAAGTGGTTTTTTGATGATAGCGATAAAATACGAGAAATGTGTGTCAATTGGGGCCTAGATTACAATGCCCTCGGTCGGACGGATGCGTACAAGATGTTGATGAAGAATATGAAGACAGTGACAATGAAATAGTGCCAGACAATGACAATAAAATAGTGCGAGACAGTGATGATAATGGCGAATGACAATTGTTATTTATTTCTTGGGAAATATTTTAAATTGTTGTATTGAATCTTCAATGCTAAATGTCAATTAGATTTAACCCTATTGGAAACATAATTTTATTTCAGAAATATTGTAAACTGAACCTTTACAGACATTTAGTATAATAAAAATACTACAACAACACACTAAGTTTATCCTTGATAATTGGGCACATTGGATGAACAGCCACCTGGAGCTGAATTACCACCACTTCCCAAAACCAGCTGAAGGACATTTACGGCGATCATGTTTTGTTTGGGAACATATGCCACATTTACACGCATAAACGGTATCACCAACATCCATTTGGTTCCGTATCCGCATTCTTTTTTGCACTTGCCGTTGACGTGCATAATCCTTGTTACACACTATTTTAAATGGTTCCGGTGGCCAATAATGCTCAGCACCCACTGGTTGGAGGTGGCCACTATTGGTGTTTACATATGCAGCAATACTATATTCTTTATCAACGTACCTCGTCGCCCCAAAACCTGTATGTTGAAAGCACTTCATGGCATGTGAGCATGGCAAGTGATAGATCGACCATTTCCCACATGAACATAGTCTTCTAGATTTATTGATGGTGTGGGTATTACTACCGCGGTCTGATGCAGAACAGAGCGAACTTCAAAAATATCTCGCTCGCTACAATACTGCAAAAATGTATGCCACTATGCTCGCTTCCTATATTTCTCAAATCGTTTCATTGGTTGTGGCATAAATTCAATACCCCTTTCCATTAATGATGATGCACCTCTAGATCTTTCAACAAACCTCTTCGCCATCTACTTGAACGACATCTGCACCATGGCAGTGACAAGCAATCCACGTGCAGACTTCAACAACCCATTGAAAGACTATGACACATTTGTAGTCAAATTTTCCCCTCTTCTACCACCATCCCTATGCAAAGTGCACTGGTCAAGCTCATGTCATATCAACCAACAATAGGTTTCTGGGTCTTCCTGCCTAATCAATTCCATTCGCCTCCTAAATTACACTCTTGGTGATCTATTGCAGCCATCCATATTAAATCATGTAAGTTCTTGTTCGGATGAGCCCTCTAGAAGTTGGCCTTCAAGTGCCTAACACAGTAGCGGTGGTAGGCATAGGGTTCCTTCCATGCACGTAAATCCTGTATAGAACTTAAAATACCACCATGCCGATCAGTTATTAGACAAATACCTGAACGCTGTCTGAAACATGCTCCTTCAAGTGGTTCAAAAACAATATCCAAGTCTCTTGGCTTTCATTGGCACAAATAGTAAATGCGAGGGGAAATATGCTTCCATTAGCATCTACTGCAACGGCAATCAATAACTTACTATCATACTTTCCATATACATGAGTGTTGTCTATGGATATTATCGGCCGACAATGCACAAAACCATCAATGGCTGGTTTAATGCCCAGAACACATATCTGAATATGAATTCTTGTATTCCCGGACTCCGCTCAAGCTTTCACTCAATCACAGTCCCGGGGTTAAAGTGTTGCGATGCAGCCGTGTACTTGGGTAGAGCAGCAAAGGACTTATCCCAGTTTCTATAAACAATCTCAAACGCACATTTACGCCCGAGAAATGCCTTTCTTTTAGTAATAGTACATCCATATACCTAGTGGACAGATGTTATATATTCCTTAATCGTGTACCTTATGGACGATTCAATGTGTAGAATAAAGACAAGAGAAATCAAGTTAATGTTCAAGTTAAAATGATTCCCGCTGAATGTGTCCATATCACCAGTGCGGGTGCCAATGTGTTTCCCCATAATCCACATTTATTTTCAACTTTCTCACATGCAGCATCCATGTACAACCTTGAAACCATCTACGACAAATAACCTTGTATACTTTCGGAGATGACTTATGAATCACGATCTCACGATACTCTTTTATGCTGTACATTCGCACCGCCCTGCTTAGGAGCGCTGTATCAGCAAAAAAGCATATTCTTTGACAGCACCGTTGGTCTAGAATCATCTCACATTGTTGTCCGAATGTCATCAAGATCCCTTGTGAGGGCATTCACATCCGGCATACTGGACAACTGATCAAGGTACGAAATCCCCCTTGAATGAAAGGGCACATGTGACTCGTACACTCTGGGTCTAACGGGAGGTGGAGTCTGCATATATGGAGCATGCTCATTGGTGGAATCATGCTCCCTCGGCAAAATCAGGTTCATCATTCTCATCCTCATCATCATCGTCTTCATCAGGGAAGGGTGTATCATCTCTAGACTCATCAGCATTGTTGTCATAATCACTATCATCTTCCTGACTATGTGCATCTACCAGATCCTGATTAAATATATTGTCTTCGGGCAATTGAGTAAGGATATTCAAGTTGCTCGTTTTCACTGCACAACCAATAAAATAATGAGTTTCTCAAATTCATCCCAACATTATATATAAACTTTATCTCTTAACTTACAATTCATAATCTGTTGATATCTCATGATGCACATTATCGAGTTGTTGATGGCTCCCGGATGGACCACCATGATCTAAAACATCAAAATTGGGCATATTCCAACTGTCTGTTGGTTTATAACTTGTAAAATTCATATCTGGCCGGTACCTCCTTTGGAATATATGAGTGTTAGTATGAATATGATACATTAAAAAAACATACTAAGACAAAGGAAAATTGAAATTTACCACTCGGCCTGTGGATTATGTAAACTTGGGGGGGAAATTATGTCCTCGCTCTTCATTCGCCTGTGGAGATAAGTTTAGATTTGGTTAAACCCTTTCAAACGGAACTTGTTCGGACAAAACTGCTCTAAGAATATCACCCGATGATTGAGGGTTATCCCTATTTTGCGGAACCTCAATATTACGAACTTCTTCAGACTTGGAGTACATCTCCAGCATTTTTATCACAAGAAGTTTCCCGGTGTTCATCCGGAGTCCTCAAAAAATTTGTTAGAGTTTCATCATCTTCGATGTTAAACTAAGCATAACAAGCAACCCCTTGCAGAGTAATTAACAGAATAGTGATATCTTCCGATTACTTTAATATTGACCGAACGTTTCCTCACACTCATTTTTTTTACATAATAACAAAATCAATCTATCTTACTCCATTGTAAGTGGCAACTTAACAATACACTGTGGAGAACAACTATAGCGTACTGAGTTATTCTCCACCACAATCTCACTCCCCCAATATAATGCGGCCCTAATTTTTCGTCGTCGGACATTATGAAAAAGGCCAAGAAAATATTTCGGAAGACCAAGAGGATCCTGAATGAATTTTTACCAAAACAATAAAACTCCTTAAATAAGCAAAAAATCAGTCCGGGGCTACAATAATTGAGGGTATAGCACATGCATAATACGCGCTACATATGTAGTGCGTATTATGCATGCGCTATAGTCTCAATTATTGGTGGGTCAATAAAGTTCAAATCAATTATTGGTGGATCAGTAAAGTTTAAATATATGCGCTATACCTTAACGGACAAACGTGCCGTTAAGATATAGCACATTCAACGAATGCATTATATATAAATTGGTCGTCAATTAATTTTTCACTTATTTTTATGCTTTGAGTCGAAAAGAACAATATTTTGGTTCCGGGCTCGTAGCATTTAGTACGTTCTAAGCTTTAAATTTAACGAACTGCCAATGGTAACATTTTTAGGTAATTTTCTATATAGAGTTAAACATCTTTCCTTTTTGAAAAATGAAACCATAACAGGTTTATACATTACTTGAAAACATGAGTACAACTAGTCTTGAGTAAATTTTTTGAAATTAAAAAAAGAAACCTGAGTGAACTTCTTTCAATGCATTGACCTTCTCCAATTAAATTAAAAATGCTGTTGAGTTCACAACAATAGGAGGAAGAAAAAAACCACAAATCAGAACACAAAGTTAAAAGCCCAGTCAGTAAAGAACACCTGGTGTAACCGTGTAAAGGCCTCACATACACCAATGCAGCGACAGAGATCTTTGGTTACGTATAGTAATAGTAATTACGTGCATTTACAGCGAGAAATAAAAATCATTAAACGGGTTCATGGTTACTTCAAATGCATGGGAAGCGTCCACAAACTAATTGTAATACAGAGTTTTGTTTTAAAACTCTTGATTTCTGTTAACTAAAACGCAATTCCGAGAGTACAGTTTTAATTAATTTGACAAACTCTAGCCGCCCCTTTATATATATCGAAAGTGATTAGCTAATTTAATTGGTAAGTGATTAAAGAAGTCCAAGTGAATCAAACAAATAAAGGAGTTTAGATTGAAACTTTGTGGTCAATTACATGTTTAATTTGTGGCTCCTTTTGACATGATATTAGCTTTGGAAAATTTCTCTTACTGTTGGTCGCCGATGATGCATTGCTCAAGTGGCAAGCGATATCTCTATTCAAGATTTTACATCTTCTTTAACTTCCGATTCCTTGTACTGTTGTGACATTAATTTGGATTCATATCATATACACCAGTTGAAAGAGAAAGCGGTTCCTACTAAGATCCTTTATAATTTTTAGCGATCGAACCCGAAATATATGGTTAAGGATGAATAAATCTTATCCATTCAATCACAATTCTTTTTTATTGATCCTCACCAGACAAAGATACTTACAAGTGCTGCAAATTCATAATCTAGCTCCTAACTAAGTCTATGGCAAAATCTCTGTAACAATCTGCGTATCCTTCCTTCTAGAGCATCCCTACTAGGTAGGTCTGCCCAAATAGAAGCTACCCCCTTCTCCCTATACTTTTTTTCTGTCTTTCCTGTTTTTTCCTATTTATACAATTGTCTGATCCAATCTAATTCTTTTTTATTTTTCCTGTTACATTCAATCAGTTATATCCTATATATGCTATTCCTTTTATGGGTTTCCATATCTTTATTGGCCACAGAACTTTGTGATTCCAAAGTGCTTCAATTCTGCTCTCCAAATCCCATACATTATAGTGATAACTGAGGTCACAAATTCTCTGCATACTTTCCCTAACTTTCGTTCCCATTTTCCTCCATGTGTTCTGCACATCATTCTGCTTCAGCCTGAGTCCCAACCATTTTCAAAGTTCCTCAAGGCACAATTGTGAAAACTGACATTCAAAGTATAGGTGATGTATTGTTTCATCTTGCAATTCACAGAGCAAACATGTCCTCTTCTAACATCTCCCATTAGGTGTAATCTGTCACGCGTGGATATCCTCTGCTTTATAATCAACTATCTAATGAAATAGTATTTTGGAACATTTAGTCTATTCCATATCCACCTTGTATATGGCCACTTAACCAGTGCTCTTCTTCTCATTGATATCCTTCCTTCACCGTATATGTATTTGTTAGACCTTTCCAAGCCATTTGCTCAAAACCTAGAGCAAAGATTGCTTTAGTGTCACATATTTTCTTCCAATACCATGCACAATCCTGTGGTGGTTTGTATTGCTACCAGTTCTTGCCTTTTATGTATATATGGTCCGCCCATTTGACCCATATTAAGTCACTTTTTCTCAATATTCTGCACATATTTTGGCAATGTTGCTTCATTCCATACCATCATACAATCTTGGATGCCTAATCCTTCTTCTCCTTTAGATCGACAAATCAGGTCCCATGCTACTAATGGGGATTTATTTGTAACACTTTTCCTATCCCATAAGTAGTTTCTACATATACCTATATTATCCTTCATGACCCTTTTAGGTAGCAAGAAGATTGATGCCTAGTAGGAGTATATATGTAGCAGTACTGCATTCACCAATTGGGTTTTACCTGCATACGATAGGTTTCTTGATCCCCAACCTCTTATCTTTACCAAGATCTTGTCAATTAGCATTTCACAATCCGCAACACTAAGTTTCGTGGAAGAAATAGGCACCCCTATATATTTAAATTACTCCCTTTTGTATCATGTTATCTCACAAATATCTTCTATCTCCCTTCCAATCATGTTAGCACAATATATGTTTGATTTGTTTGCATTGACAGTTACTTTTGATGCTTGAGAGAATGATTTCAGTCCCCTTAACATTAGAAGTACTGAAGGAAAGTCCTCTCTACAAAACAACACCATATTAGCAAAGCATGAATGTGTCAGCTTCACTCCTTTGCATTTTGTATGGAATGCAAATTCCTTTTGCCTGGCCACATGAACCATAATTCACGTGAAGTATTCTATACAGATTGACAAAAAGCGATGGTGAGATAGGATCTCCCTGTCTTAATCATCGCTTCCACTATATTTTGCCATAACACCCTACATTCAAATTGATGTTGTAGCTAGGGGTAGTGATACATGTCATGATCCATCGTATGAAAGTCCCAAGGAAGTTTAGGGCATGTAACATTTCTCCACAAATCTTCATTCTATGGAAGCATATGTCTTTTTCAGATCAATCTTGATGAAGCAACGTTTAGTGGACTGTTTCCTGTTATACAATCTGAAAAGATCTTGGCATATCATGATATTCTACACTATTGTTCTTCCTGCCAAAACGACACTCAGATTTGGTGATATGATGTCTGACAGTACCTGCTTCAGTCTATTACACAACATATATGAGATTATCTTGTATACGACATTACAATATGTTATGGGTATGTAATTTCGAACTGTTGCAGCTGGTGAATTTTGGTATGAGGGTGAGGACTGTGTTGTTGAGTGCTTTGAGCATTTTCCCTGCTTGAATGAATTCCAGCACTGCTGCAGTGACATCATCCCCTACTATGGCCCAACTATATTTAAAGAATTGGCTACCATTGCCATCAAGGCCTGGTGCCTTTGCCTCTGATATGTCCCGTAATGCTTCCTTTACATCATTTTCTGAGAATGCACTAACCAATTGGAATCTCTTCTCATCTGAGGCTATTTTTCCCTTTTTGACTATATGGCTAGCCACATGATCTATGCTTTGTTAATCAGTTCCTAAGAGGCCTATATAGAACTCATTAAATGTATCAGCTACTGCATTTGTTGAGTGCACTTCTTCCCATTTCACATTCTGTATGATAAATATCCTATTTTCTGACCTCTTAGCTTTGATAATAGAGTGGAAGTACTTCAAATCACCATACTTAAGCCATTACACTTTATTTTTCTGCTACAGGTAGTCTGTCTTTGCTTTCTTCCAATAGATGCATTGTTATGTCTGTCCTTTCTCCTTTCTGATTAACAATTTATTCCTTGAATCCTTTTGAATCTTCCCTTGACAATCTACCAATTTCCTCTTGCTTTCCTCCTCCTGTTTTTCCATTTCTGCAAATTTCTCCTTATTGAGCTTTAATAGGTTCTTTTTTAATCTATTCAACTTTCCTACTAGTTTGTACATGTTAGTTCCTGTTATCAGTTACCTCCAACTTCCCTGTACTCTTGCTTTGAAGGACTTATCCATACTCCACATATTGTAGTATCTAAAAGTCTTCATCCTTGGTGGTCTAGTTCCTTCCCATCTGATAACAACTGGACTATGACCATATAGACCTGTAGGCATGTATTGAGCTTCAGATGCTGGCAAGCTATTTACCCAATCTGCATTAAAGAATACCCTATCAATCTTGCTCAGTACTGTATCTTGTCCTTCCTATTTGTGAATCCATGTATAAAAACATCAAGAAGATTTCATTTTCTTTAGTCCATTATGATCAACACATTCCTTGAAGTATTTATCTCTGAATAGCTAACCTTGCCTCCCACTCTATTCTCCTGATTGAGTATGGAATTGAAGTCATCTGTTATTGCCCATGCTCCTACCACTCGATCAACAACGTTCCTTATGTCCCTCCATAGCTCAGTCCTTCGTGCTGGATCATTAAATCCATACTCCATAGTCATATTAATCACCCTCCATGTGTTGATATGAGTGATCTCATTTTGTCGTAATTGCTCTGTGACCATTCCACATGTATTGTATAAATTTATGACTTTCATAATAATCATATCCTACCTGCTTGATGCTTAGAGTGGTTTGTAGTATAAGACCACCCCGTACAAAGATTAAGAGAAGCTTTATTTGCATTAGCTCTCTTAATCTTTGTTTCCAAGATTCCAAATAGTCCAATCTGTTATCTTTGTAGAAAGAGATTCATTTCCTTCTGTTTAGTTATCCTGTGTAGACCCTCTATTTCAAGCCGGCTTCCGCTAAGCCTATGCTATTCATTGGGGTGGTTGGGGTTAGGCCCCCATCCTTCTCAAATTTGCTACCATCACCATGTGTTTCCATTTCCTTCTCCTTTCCTTTGTCTGTCTCCTCTCCTTATTTCCTCCTACTGTTCCTCTATGTTATTTGTTTTATTGCATCATATGTATTTGGATTACTGCCTCTTTCCTTCCATGCTTTCTTCCCATGTACTACTTGCCATGTTTCCTGCTCCTTTCTGTTATTAGCTGCTTGACTCTATTTATTTTGTGTTTCCAGCTGCTTGTCCTTGTTGCTTCCATTTTTAATTGCATTAGTACTTTATACCTTATTGCTTTGTTGCTGCTCACCTGATCTCTCCACCTCTTTGGTGTTATTTTCATTCATCATGTTGTCTGGTTCCCAGTTAGCAGCTGCAATCGTATTCTCCTGTTTCTGCTTTAATTGTTTCCTGCAACATTAGATGTCACGTCCAAAGTTACTACATGATCTACAGTAGATTGGCTTCCACACATATTTAACCTCCTTTTCTATAATTACTCCACATCCATTCTCAAACATTACCTTATTTAGGTACATTTGGTTTGGTGTTACTTCAACTAGCATTCTAGCAAATTGCAATCTGTCCTTTTGGGTTGTAGCTGTGTCCGCTTTCAGTCGATTGCCAATCCTTCCTGCTATTTTTGTTAAAGCAGTTTGACCCCACTATTTTGATATCTAGGTTCATCAGCCTAACTCACACAAGAATTTTGTCAACCACCAACTTGTCAAGTTCAGTATCAGGTCTCCATGGTTTGACAACTATTGGCTTCTTGTCAAACATATTCTGATTCCTTCTTCCACCACTTTTTCTTTGTTCTCCATTGAGTTGAATAGTACTATGAATGAATTAGGAAGATGAACCTAGATATCAAATACTAGGGTCACAATTCTTGATGGTAAATTACTTTTAATACTCACCAAAAGGGAGGATAAAAACAGTTATATAAACTTACCTTAAAAAATAATTGAACATATAACTCAAATTCATTGTACTTTAGTATGGATCGACAATCATTCTATCACTCCAAGAAAAAGTTGGATCTCTCCTCAATTATCGAAATTGGATTGTTTTTTTTTTTGTTTCTGCCAAATAATTTTCATTAGCTTGTTTTTGTTATTGGGGTTTTGGTGGGAGTCTAGGGGTGGAGGGAAAAATTTAAGTCGCTCGTATACCAAACTATATTATTTACTATAGCTAGGTGAATTTGTTTTTTTACACAAACACAGATTATACTGTTTACCCTCATAATCAGATAACAATTAAATTTATAAGTGGTTTTAAGGATATGTAAATTAATTTGACACAAAGCGATAGATTGAACTATAAGTAAAGCAAACAACAATAAAGTAAATTCAAACCGTGTGACTTAAAAAGTTATAGCCTTGAGAAATAGACCTCACTCAAACTGAATATGATCAAAAAAATGTCACATACGGAAGAACAGTAGCTGGTAGAAAGAAAATAATATTATAAGGCTTTTAAAATGCGTTTCACAATGTGTTTTACAAATAATAAGACCCCCTTTTATATAGGAGGGGAGTCCTACTTTAGGTACAACTCTATATAAGATAAAGAATCTCATGATTTGCTAATTAAGTGGTTCCATTAATACGTGTCGAGATTCCTACCGTGATTCGCGACCGGCTACGGATATTTCGGCCTTCCGTTATTTTGGTTCAATGATGTTCTCTCGAGCTAATTTGGAGTCGGAGTCAGTTCCAGGGTCACGGACTCGGCAATCTTTGAAGGTGCATGTTTTAACCTCATTCCTAGGTTTGATGGAATTCAGGGTCGATCTTCAATCCATTATGTTTCACCCCCGGTCTGCTATGCAATAGGCGGGCTTGATTTTTACTGTATATAGATAGTCCCCTTGTTTTTCGAAGAGTAAATAACAAAAAATGATATGAGCCTCAGATTCTCACTATACGAGCTTCCGATTCCCACTCTGATAAATGACGATAAATTCATGACGTAAGTGATAAGTATAGTTAAAATGTCCTGTCGGTCCGGTCATCAAGACATTAAATGTTCGTCAGTTAACGGTCTGCCTCTTCAGGATATGAACCACCGTTTGAGAAAACTATAAATACCCCTTTTCATCCATTCATTAGAACTTTTTACATTCAAACATTTGCACTTTTGTTTTCAAGAAAACTTCATCACTCTCATCTACAAACTTCTTCCCTTCTGGTTTTCTGAAAGCTTTCACAAGTTATCTGCTAATTACACCTCCTCTTTCATCAACACCTTCTTTTCTTCTCTATTCTGAAGCAATGGCAAAGACTTCAAAATCCATTCATCAAAAAGAAAACCCTTCTTCCTCCAGACCAACTGAAAACGTTTCGTTTGTTGCCACTAAGGAGCCGACACCAGAGTCCCCTCTAAATGTGTTCATCCCTGCGGGGTGCCCAACCGGAGTCGATTTCAAGGTTGAGAAAACTTCCTCGGCACCGGGTTGGTGCCAGCCGGTCTCAAGATACATATGTTCGATCTCCGAAGTATCCTCGAGAAAGTCAAGGAAAACTGCAACTGGGTTGATAAGCTCATAGTGGTCCCTACCCCCAAGGAATCGACTACCACCCACGTGGAGGATTTTATAAGTGTTTACACTTACCCTTTCCGCTGGGTCCTTCAGATCCAATTATTATAGCCTTTAGCAAAAGGTACGAGGTGACTCTCACGTGGATTCATCCTTCGTTTTGGAGGATTGTAATTATTCTTTGCTTATTCGTGAGCAAACTCGAGGGATGTCCCTTTACCATCGATCACCTTATGCGCCTATATAGCCCCTGACTCTATCGACGGGGGCTAATAAAACTTGCCCGTCGAGCCAGCAAGGTTCCATTCTCGAGCATCGACAAGGATGGGGACCGAGGTTGGTTGGACCGATTCATTCGAGTGAAGATCTAGGACTTAATCCCGGCCGAGTACATGCCATTTCCCGAGAAATGGAACATGAAGCGTAAGTACAACTTTGCCTATAATGTTCTGTTCATTATTTTTCTTTTGCCATTATTCTCATCGACTCAAGGAGTGGTTCGAGGGCGTCGTGCCGCAAAAACCCTACTTTGAGCGCGCGTGGTGCGAACTTTCGAAGGGCTAGTGGGAGGCATGTTCTCATGGTGAGATTTTTCCTCTAAGTTACATTCGATCTTATTTTTATGTCATCGATTTCTAACTTGTTTCACTTTTCCTTTGTAGGTTTACCAAAAGATGTTGCGATGAGGCCTCCGTCTGATGATGATGACACACTCACCGAGCCCTCTGCTCCGAAGCAGGATAAAGAGAAGAAAAGAAGAAAAGCTCCGAGCTCTTCGGGCCCCGAGAAAAAGAAAACGAGGAGGCGACTGGTGTGGAAATCTAAAGAAAATACCCGCGCCCAATAACTCCTATCGGACTCGCTCCATCAGTTGAGGGATGAGTCTGAAGAAGAAGAAGAATACTCTGAGTTGATGACTCCCGTGAGAAGTGGTACCGAGCTGCCTTAAACCAGGGAGGTCAATGGAGAGGCAGTGGCCGAGGCCTCCGAACTTGAGAGGGTCGAGCCCGTTTTGCCCCGAGCTAAGCAGGTCGACAAAGAGACCATGGCTGGTGCTTCTCGTTCAGATGATAATATATCGAAGGACGTCCTTGGGGTGATAGATCTTTCTAGGTCACCATCATTCACCGACTCGAGTATACCCAAACGAGGGGCCTCAAGGGGCGACAGATTCCTTCAACAACTTCTTTGATGGTATAGATTCTACTGCCTTAGAGGATGTCACCGGGTCAGGTGATTTATCGGTGCCAAAGAAGATGCCATCTTCGGGATTCAGCGGATCTTCTTCGAGTCCAAGATTGGTAGACCGGTTCCCAGCCTCGAGCGCAGATCCTGACCGGAAGCGATCAATCATCATATCCGTACCGGAGGATGCCCGAGTTCTCTCCACCCCCTTGGGATTGCCAGCTATCTCCGATGCTTGGTGACGGAAGAGGATCGGGCCAAAATGGACGAGGTGGAGGCCCCTTGTCTTTTCAACGAGGCTCAACAGGCATTGAATCGGGTAACTTCGAAAGCCTTTTTGTTATGTATTTAGATTAAATCGTGAACAATCATAACATTCTTCTTTGTGTTTGTAGGCCTCAGTGCTTTACCATGAAACTTTTCTCTGATATCGAGAAGAGTTGAACCAACATGAGGTCAAGTTTCGAGAGCTTACTGAGAAGAGGGATGCTTACAAGCTCCTTAGTGAGAAGTTCCAGGCTGAGTTAGAAGCGGCTCAGAAGGAGCATGCCAACCTGGTCGAGTAGGTAAGACGAGTATTTGAACTTAGTGACAATGATCGATACACAGTGGCTAACGACCCGAACCCACAGGTTCAAAAGAGACTTGTCCAGATCGAGCAGCTCCAGGCGGAAGTGGACACGGTGCAAGCTGAGGCCGTAGAATCGAAGAAAAATATGGATCTCCTGGCCTCAGAAAAGGAAACTGCCCGAGAACAAATGGCTTCGACTGAGGTCCAGCTCCGGGCTGCAAAAGAAAAAGCCTTGGTACAGGCCAAAAAGATTGAGGAGCTCCAGTCTCAACTGAGCTCGAGAGTCTCCGGCCAAGAAAATCTAGCCAAGGAATTTAAGGTAGCCAAGTCGGAGATTGTTGTGGTTAAGGCCAAGGCTGATGAGCGGGTGGACAAGCATAAGGCCGATGCAAAGAGGCGGCTCAGGACCAAGTGAGAAAATTGGTGGAGCATATGAAGTGGTAATCCAGAAGGGAGGCCCTCGAGGGAGTTCGAGCTCAAGGTTTTGACCTGCTGGCTTAGATTGAGAAAGCCAAGGTATTCTAAGCCCAGGCAAGGAAGCTGGCTTACCCCGAGGGGGAAAATTCCGAGGGGTCTGAAGATTCGGGCGAGCTTGAAGATAGCGGAGACCCCGAAGGTGATGACGCGGCCCTAGTGGAGACTAGGCCATTTAGGATTTTTTAGATTTGCATTTTTGTTGAGGCCATTCGGCCTTTGTAAAAATTTTCATCAGGCTGTTAGGCACTTGTAAAAAGAATTTTGTACAAATATATAAGGCTTTCTTTCCCTTTCACGGCTTTCAATTTTTTCCCTTTTCTTTATTGTTATATTCACAAACATAGAAAATGCCTTAGCACGAAATAATTAGGTTATGTTCGAAGATTCAAACAAACTTTGCCTTTACATATTCTGTTTTAAGGCATTTTGGGGTTTCGGTGTTACCAGAAACTTCCTCCCAAAGTAAGTAGTTGAGATTATAGTTCGCCAAGGGTAGCCTTTAGAACTGGTTATGAAAAGTTTCTTTTCGAATGCCTTGTTTTTATTACGGGTCTCGGATGTCTCTGAGCCGTGATAATATGGTCATAGCCTTTTAATTTGGGTCTCGCCCAGTGAGCTTGCTTTCCCGAGTTATCCGGACTTGCCTAAAATAACAGTCCCCGAGTGGGGATGGTCGTGGCCTTTAAAATTCGGGGGTTGCCTAATAGGTCTTATGTACCCGAGGTCTAATAGCTTGGACCATTCGAGTTTGTTTCCGGACGATAGTCCCTGAGTGAGAGAGTGATTGTTCGATCTTAGGTTAAAGCAGCCCTTGGGCTCGTTACCTTTAGGGGATCGAAAGCAGGGAATTCCTTAAGAAATGTAAATAAGAAAATTTTAAAAGACAAGATGATTGCAAAAAAAAAAAAAACTTCTCTTCATTCTTGTGTAAAATAGTCGTACATGCGTACATGCTTTATGCTAGGGCTCAAGCAATCTATGTGGGCACGGTTCATTTGACCGTTTGGCCCTTACAATAAATCCTACCTATCGAGACCCTTCCACCATGAAGTAATTTCCTTGCTAAAGTCGATATCTGAGGGTAATGCCACCCAGTATTCAAAGTTGATCATAAAGAGAAGCTTCAGATACTGTTAATATGATCTTCAACACCGATTAGTGATCGATCTTTGATTCTAAGTTAGCACGATCCACTATTGTCTCGTTAAAAACCTTGCCGGAAAACCCATTTGGGACAAAACTGGTTTAAGGGAAAAAGAGTGCAACACGTGCTTTCATACCTAAAACTTAGTACTGATCCTTGTCGGTCACCTGCAAGTGTTAGTCCGAAATATAAATAAAAGAAAATGAATGGGGTCGTATCTTAGCAGTAATATCATTTTAGGTGAGTTATATTCCAAATGCTCAGTAATTGTTCACCATTTATGGTTCCGAGCTTGTAGGATCCTTTTTCGGTGATTTCAACGATATGATATGGTCCTTCCCAGTTCCGTCCCAACTTTTCCTCACTCGAGTTTCGGGTGTTCAGTGTAATCTTTCTTAGCACTAAGTCCCCGACGTTAAAGTATCGAAGGTTGGATCTTCTGTTGTCATATCTCTCGATCCGTTACTTTTGGGAAGCCAACCGAACAAGGGAAGTTTTGCGCCTTTTATCCAACAGTTCTAAGCTCGTACTCATTGCCTCGTCATTTGATTCCTTTGTTGCATATAGGAATCGAATACTTGGCTCTCCAACTTCAACCGGTATTAGAGCTTCGGCGCCGTAAACAAATAAGAACGGGGTAGGCCTCGGTACTGGACTTTGAGGTCGTACAGTATGCCCATAGGACTTCAGGTAGGATTTCCTTCCACCTTCCTTTGGCGTCGGTTAACCTCTTTTTGAGGTTTTGGAGTATGGTTTTGCTGGTCGATTCATCTTGTCCGTGCCTAGTAGGGTGATAAGGTGTTGAGAGGATCCAATTGATCTTATGATCCTCGAGAAACTTGGTCACTTTGCTGCCGATAAATTATTTCCTATTGTCACATACTATTTCAGATGACATTCTGAACCGACATATGATGAGGTCCCAATGAAGTCGATGACCTCCTTTTCCTTGACCTTCTCATATGCCTGGGCTTCCACCCACTTAGAAAAATAATCAGTCATAAACAATATAAATTGAGGCGTTACTTGATGCCCACGAAAGGGAGCCAACGATGTCCATTCCCTACTTCATGAACGGCCATGGTGACAAAACCGAGTGGAGCAGCTACCCCGATCGATGGATCATCGGAGCGTGTCTTTGGCATTCATTCTATTGTCGAATGAACTTCTTTGCGTCTTTTTCCATGTCGATCTAATAATAACCGGCTCTAGTTATTTTTCGAACTAGCGATTCAGCGCCCGAATGATTTGCACAGGTGCCTTCGTGGATTTCCCTCAAAACATACTCAGTATCGCCCGACCCTAGACATATTGCAAGTGGGCCATCAAATGTTCTTCTGAAAAAGATTCCGTCTTCGGACAGGCTAAATCAGTGGCTGTCTTTGTACTCAGGGCCCTCGACTCTTTTGGATCCGAGGGCAGTTTACCGGATTTGAGATATTCTACGTACTTATTCCTTCAGTCCCAAGTTAGGCTCGTCGAGTTGATCTTGCGTGACCTTCTTCTACTACTGATCTCATAAGTTGTACGACTTCTCTTGAGTTGAACTCGTCGTCTTCGACCGATGACCCCAAGTTAGTGAGGGCATCGACCTTGCTGTTTTGATCCCGAGGTACGTGGTGCAAAATCCATTCTTTGAACCGATGTAATGTCACCTGTAATTTGTCCAACTATCTTCGCATTCGTTCCTCTCTGACCTCAAATGTTCATTTACTTGGTTTACCACAAGGAGGGAGTCGCACTTGGCTTCGATCACTTCCGCCCCCAAGCTCTTGGCTAGTTCAAGGCCTACAATCATGGCCTTATATTCGGCTTCATTATTAGTCAATTCCACAATCTTAATAGATTATCTAATTATATTACCTGTTGGTAGCTTTAATACGATGCCAAGTTCGGACCTCTTTGTGTTTGAGGCGCCGTTCGTGAAGAGGGTCCAGATTCCTGAGAAAGTTCCTAAGTTAATCAAAAACTCTCTTTCGACCTTGGGTATTAGGGCCCGTGTAAATTCGGCCACAAAGTCTGTCAAAATTTGAGACTTAATCGCGGTCTGAGTTTGATACTCAATATCGTACCCACTTATTTCTATGATCCATTTGACCAGTCGGCCCGAGAGTTCGGGCTTATGCATAATGTTCCTCAATCGGTAAGTAATTATGACACATATGGGATGACACTGGAAGTACAGTTTTAGCTTCCTAGAGGCGCTAAACAAAGCGAGCGCCAGTTTTTCCAGGTGAGGGTACCTAGTTTTGGCCTCACCTAAGGTTCTACTAACATAGTAAATTGAAAATTACGTACCTTGATCTTCTCGAATTTGGACTCCACTTACCTCTATTTCCGAGACCACCAAGTACAAGTACAGCTGTTCGTCCGCCTTCGGTGTGTGAAGCAGGGGCGGGCTCGATTAGTACTTTTTGAGTTCCTCCAAAGCTTGTTGGCATTCCGAGGTCCACGAAAAGTCATTCTTCTTCTTAAATAGCGCAAAGAATCGATGGCTTTTGTCGGATGACCTCGAGATAAATCGCCCCAGGGCGGCTATTCTCCCGGTTAACCTTTGCACGACCTTTACGTTGTCCACGATCATGATATCTTCGACAACTTTAATTTTATCAGCATTGATCTCGATTCCCCGATTGGATACCATAAATCAGAGGAACTCACCCGACCCTACTCCAAACCCATATTTTTCTGGTTCAGGTCATATTGTACTGCTTCAATATACTAAATGTTTCCTGCAAATGTCTTAAATAGTCCTCTGCTCGCAGGGACTTAACTAACATGTCATCATTCTAAACCTCCATTGATTTTCCTATTTGTTTCTCAAACATATGATTTACTAAGTGTTGGTATGTGGCACCAACATTTTTTAATCCAAACGGCATTACGTTATAACAATACGTGCCGTAGTTAGTGATGAAGGAAGTTTTTTCTTGATCACCCGGGTCCATCCGTATTTGGTTGTACCGGGAATAGGCATCGAAAAAACTGAGGGTCTCATGGCCGGCCGTGGCATCGATCATACAATCAATGTTGGGAAAAGGAAAAGAGTCTTTGGGGCATGCGTTATTCAAATCTTTATAGTCTACGCACATTCTTAATTTATTTCCTTTATTAGGGACTACCACAACGTTTGCTAACCAATCCGGGTATTTGACCTCCTGATCAATATTTTAAGAAGTTTAGATACCTCATCCTTGATGAAAGCATGCTTGATCTCGGATTGGGGTCTCCTCTTTTGTTTAACCGGATAAAACTTCGGGTCCAGGCTCAACTTGTGAGTGGTTATTTCTAGTGGGATACCTGTTATATCGAGGTGGGACCAAGCGAAAAAGTCTTCATTAGTTATAAAAAATTGAATGAGTTTTACCCTGAGCTCGGAGCTTATCCCCATGCCCAGGTATACCTTTCGATCAGACTAGTTTTCTTGCAATATGACTTGTTCTAGTTTCTCGACCATTGATTTAGTGGCGTCGAAATCATTGAGGGCTATAAAAGATCTGGGAATCCAATAATCATCATGCTCGACTTCTCCTTGTTTGTCCGAAATCTATTGAAGATGGTATCAGTGATTGCTATTTTGCCCTATTTTTGACCACCTGGTTTGGGCCCTTCGATGTTGAAACTGTAGATGCTGGTGTCACCTCTTCAACCGCGAACCATTTCTTTTGCAGCCGGTTGTTTCCTGTAGACTGTTTTAACTCCGTCAGGTGTTGGGAATTTCAATGTCTGGTCCAACGTCGAAGGCACCGCCCTCATGTTGTGGATCCATGGCCTTCCCAATAGAGCGTTGTATCTCATGTCCCCTTCGATCGCATAAAATTTGGTCTCCTAGATGGTCCCAGTGGTGTTTACTAGTATGTTATTCGCCTTTAGTGGTCTCACAAACCATGTTGAATCCGTTTAGAACTCGAATTGCAGGCACGACTTGGTCTTGCAAACCGAGCTGATCCACGACCCTAAATCAAATGATGTTGGCTGATCTACCTAGATCAATCAACACACGTTTAACCCGAATTTTATTTACGAGTACAGATATTACCAATGCATTATTGTGGGGTTGCACGATCTCTTTTGCATCTTCATCGTTGAAAGATAAAGTTCCTTCCAATATGTAGTCTTGAGTTCGTTTCTCCCTAATGATGGATACTTTGGTGCATTTCAACATCGGCCCCTGTGGAATATCAACTCCTCCGATGATCATGTTAATGACGTATTGAGGTTCTTCTTGTTCTGCCTGTTTGTTGGAATCCCTGTTCCTAAAATGATTCTTGGCTCGGTCGCTCAAGAACTCCCGAAGGTGCCCATTGTTGAATAGACAAGCTACTTCCTCTCTCATATATCGACAATCCTCCGTTCTGTGACCATGAGTGCCGTGATATTTGCAAATCTGGTTAGGATCCTTTGGGTTGGAATGGACTGTATGGGTCGAGGGCATTTGGTATCTTTGATGCGCCCGATAGCCGATACAATGGCGGCAGCGTCGACATTAAAGTTGTATTCCGATAGCCTTGGTGCGTCTTTAGACCTGTCGAGGCCATTTTTGGTCATAGTCATCGGCTGCTTTGACCTCAGTCCTTCCTCCTTTTGTTTCCTATAGGGTTTCACCTGGACCCACTGCTTCTCCGATCTCTGTTATATGGTTGATACCTGTCCTTTATTGGCCTCGGTTCACGATCGATTTCTCTCTTGACTATGTCGAAGGTCCTGACGGATTAACAGAACCCGAAGGGGTCCCGAGTTGATCATCTTTGACTCTAATTTTCGACTAATACCGGTTATGCATGTCGGCCCATGTAACAACCGAATATTCTATTAAGTTCAACTTCCGCTGCTGTGAAGCCACTGAGCTTCGAATATTAAGTCCTTGGGTAAAAGCTTGAACAGCCTAATCATCAGCGACCGGTGGCAGGTCCATCCTTTTCATTTGAAATCGAGATGCGAATTCTCTGAGCATTTCATTATCCTTTTGCCTCACTTTGAAGAGGTCCGATTTTCTGGTTTCGATCTTGATATCCCCAGTGTGTGCTTTCACAAAAGAGTCTGCAAGCATAGCAAATGAGTCAATAGAATTAGGGGATAAGTTGTGATACCATATCATGGCTCCCTTTGACAAGATTTCTCCGAATTTCTTCAGTAAGACGGACTCGATCTCATCATCCTCCAAGTCATTTCTTTTAATGGCGCATTTGTATGAAGTGACGTGCTCGTTTGGGTCAGTCGTTCCGTTGTACTTAGGAATCTCAAGCATGCGTAATTTTTTGGGGGTCGGCTTCGGAGCCGAACTCGGAGGGAAAGGTTTCTGTACGAACTTCTTATAATCCAAGCCTTTTAGTATCGGCGGTGCTCCCAGGATTCAGTCGACCCTATAATTGTAGGTCTCCACCTTTTTATCGTTTACTTCGATTTTCTTCTCCCCTGATTCTATTCATTTTGTCAACTCCTCGAGCATTTTTATGATCTCGGGGTTACTAACCGGCCCGTTCCCACTCGGCCTTTCCACGACCGGTTCTTCCCTGTGATTGATTTCTCGAGACGGGCCGGGCTCGATCCTGCTCGGTATGCGGCTCTGGTTTTGTAACTGAGCTATTGCCGCCTGTTGAGCCTGCAACATTTCAAAGATCATCTGCAGATTGATTCTGTCCCCTCCATTGTTTTAAGTATTCTATGCAGTCGACCGAGCTCCACCACGGATATCATTCTCGGGGTTGGTAGGCAAATTTGCATCGATAGCCACATGCAAATTAGCTTCAATCGGATCTGCGATTGGAATTCCAGCGGGATCAGCAGGCGGTATCTCGTTACCGGACGCTATATTGTTATTTTCACCTTGGTGACCGGACTAGTTGTCAACATGCAGAGGTGCTGATTGAGAGTTTGACACTTTTGTATTTTAGCCTGGAATCAAAGACATTTCAAAGAGCAAGTGTAAAGCAGTGTGTGTTATGGAGATTTGTATCAAATAACCACTATTATCCTTAGCCCCACGGTGGATGTTAAACTGTTTACCCTCAAAATCGGATAACAATTGAATTTATAACTGGTTTTAAGGATACGTAGATTAATTTGACACAAACCAATAGATTGAACTATAAGTAAAGCAAACAATAATAAAGTAAATTCAAAACCGTGTGACTTGAAAAGTTATAGCCTTGAGAAATAGGCCTCACTCGAATTGAATATGATCCAAACAATATCACACACGGAAGAACAGTAGCTGGTAGAAAGAAAATAATATTATAAGGCTTTTGGGATGCGTGTCACATGTGTTTTACAAATAATCAGAACCCCCTTTATATAGGAGGGGAGTCCTACTTTAGGTACAACTCTATATAAGATAAAATCTCATGATTTGCTAATTAAACGGTTCCATTGATACGTGTCAAGATTTTTCCCGTGATGCGCGACCAGTTACGGATATTTCGACCTTCTGTTATTTTGGTTCGATGATATTCTCTTGAGCTAATTTCGGAGTCGGAGTCAGTTTCAGGGTCACGGACTCGACAATCTTTGAAGGCGCATGTTCTAACCTCCTATCTAGGTCCGATGGAATTCAGGGTTAATTTTCAACCCATTATGTTTCACCCTGATCTGCCATGCAATAGGCGAGCTCGATTTCTACCGTATACATATACATTTATCGGGTTAACTTAAACATGAAATCTAAATAAATTTTTAATAAGAAGAGAGCCGGGGGTGGGGAGGTGGGGAGGTG